>JBBPCY010119700.1:0-17828 GCA_037974405.1 Brachyalestes nurse | reverse complement strand
CCATGAGGTCCACCCTGGCACTAAGGGGGGTCTTGGGTGTAGGCCGGGTGGAGCTCAGGGGACTCCTCCCTTTGCCACCGCCGCCCCTCCTCCGCCGTGGATGGTGCTTTGCGCCCGGTATCTTGAGAGGGCTGTCCGGTAGTGCCTGACTGGGACCCCACCTCTGATCCTGTTCCAAGCCTTCTTACATTTACCTTCTTTTTCCAGAGAGGGAACAAAAGCACTGAAATTTTAGTAGCTTGGCTAAAGTTAGGGTTAGGTGTCTGATCAACATTAAGCCACCAACAAATTCAAGATTGCAACAGGCATTTCTGTGGATTTTGTAACAGTGACAACTTCATCCTTGGCTCTTAGTGAAACAGATGAATGAAACTGCAACTGCATGAAACTGAAATCTGCACTTTTAATATTCTCTTCAAATTTCAGAAACTGAACTTCAGATATTTGCAAAATATTTGAGGTTGAACATTTATTTCTAAGCATGGTGCTGTGAATTTAAACTTTGTAAATGTGTCCATGTTCATTCTTTATACTGTTTGAAGAATCCAAAGATAAAATTCAAAGTTTTATCTTTGCATGCAAGCTTACTTCCTAACAACGTAAAATCTCAGCACTCCTAATAAGAACAAAGCCAGCTGCCTGAATAACTTTTGGCCTGTTGCACTAACCTCCATCACAATGAAAGGCTGGTTATGGGACGCATCTTGAGCTCCATTCCGACCAATCTGGACCCCCTTCAATTTGCATACCGTCACAATAGATCCACTAATGATGCCATTTCACACACCATTCACACCACCCTGGCTCACCTGGACAGTAAGAGCTGCTAAGCCAGACTGTTGTTTGTGGATTTCAGCTCAGCATTCAACACAGTCATCCCCTCCAAGCTGATCCAGAAGCTGCGGGCGCTGGGACTCAGTGCTACTCTGTGCAACTGGGTTCCTGACTCCCAACAGACCGCAACATGTGAGGCTTGGCAAAAACACCTCCACCACAATGACCCTCAACATAATCAGCCACAGGGAAGCGTTCGGAGTCCAATGCTGGAAGTGAGACTCTTGGCAGAATGGTGTCAGGAGAACAACCTTTCTCTCAACGTCAGCAAAAGCAAAGAGATGGTATTGGATTTTAGGAGGAAGGATGCGGCTCATCCCCCCTTCTACATCGGAGGAGGGGCTGTGGAGAGGGTCAGCAGCTTCAGGCTACTTGGGGTCACCCTCAGTGTCCACTTCCTCAGACGACTAAAGAAGGCTGGAGTGACCACCTCTGTCCTCACCAGCTTCTACAGGTGCGCTGTGGAGTCCATCCTCACGGGGAGTGTTATGTCCTGGTACGGCAGCTGCACTGCTCAGGACAAGAAAGCTATGCAGAGGGTGGTGAAAACGGCTCAGAGGATCACAGGAACCCCACTCCCTGCAATAACGGACATTTACAGCACGCGCTGTCTCAGGAAAACTAAGAGCATCCTGAAAGACCCCAGCCACCCTGCACTGCCACTTTTTACTTTCCTGCCATCCGGCAAGAGACTCAGGACAATTCGCGCACACACAGCACGATTCAGGAACAGTTTATACCCCAGTGCCATCAGGCTATTCAACACAGTAACTGTGGTTCTCTCTCTGTGTGCAATAAATCTTTTCTTCACACGATGTGTAATACTGGAGCACAAAACTACGTACACTGCACTGTCACTTTACACTTTACACTATGCACCGACACCTCACATTACGCACATTCACATTATGCAACTTAGCCTGTGATTATTTATTGCTGCTGCACTTTTTTGTCTTCTATGTCTTTTGTGTATCATGTCATGTTCTGTCTGCGAAGGGGGTTTCAAGTAAGCATTTCATTGTGCTCTGTATGCTGTACTTTGTACATGATAAACCTCAACTATGGTTATCAGCTATTGGTGAAGGAGACACAGCAAAAGAATAGATGACATAGTTCTTGTCGGTATTCTGTTGCTGTGGGACCTGCCAGATTCCACCACTTCAAGAGAACTTATCTGACCTGTGGACTGAAAAACCCACGAGGGAGATTAGCTGTACTGGACACAAAGGCCTTCATCGCAGTATTGATCCGAGGAATGGATCAAATACAGCTGAGCTGCACCTAAATGGACTGATACATTGTCATTATCAGTGAGTGAGATATAATCAGTCACAGGATATTGTTTATGCACTTCAGATGTAAAAGTGGATCATCACTGTAATTTCAACTGTTGAATGAGGGCAAATGAGATTATTTGGGTCTCAGATATTTATGAAAACCTTTTTTTTTTCCTCTGTATTTTGGCCTCCCATTTACATGAAAATAGGTTTTTTCGTCTCTGGAAATGCTTTCCAAGGAGATGTTTTAATATCTGATCTTTGATTGTATTCTGACATTTCATGTTGACAGGCAAAATGCCACTTTTGGAAAGTGCAGAGATGACGCTGTTATCTTTCTCATGGTTATTGCTGTTGAACCTACAGAATTCTCCCTGAAATACAGCTGACATCTAAGGTATTTATATGCGTGCTCTGCAATTTGAGGGTTTTCACTACTCTGTAGCGCATTAGCATCAGAATAAACTGTGTTTGGCTCCTTTAATTGGAGTTCCAATGCAAAATAATAGAATTCTGTAAACGATTCCAAAGATATGTGACTTAGTATTCATTAAGAAATGCTAATTAAAAAAAAAAACATAATTCTAAAGCATCATTTATATTGAATTTAGCTTGCCTGATCATCAGTGTGTGAATGGTTTAGGCACAGTGTGTGGAATATGTCCACTGCATGCAAATTCATCATCTGTCAGTTTTGCCCCTCACTTTCAACTGGAGGATAAAAGCATAAAGATAGGGGTAAAGCAAGCAGCAAGAACTTCACTCATGGCACAGCGAGAAAAGTTAAGCTGCTTTCAAATTTCTAATTACAAACGGTAGCTGTGTAGTAATGATCAAACAGGCAAAGACCTCTTTCCATTTCCATATGTAGTGAGAATCTGTCGAATGAATCGTCTAGCTCCATCCAGACAGCAAGAATGAAAAATTAGTTACAGCAGTGTCTGGTTTCCCTGTCCTTTATTGACCTAAAGCTAAATGAATACAAAGATAAAAGATTTTTGTTGGTTGATAACCTAATAGCTAGTTAATATAAGTGATGTCCAAGTCCATAACAACCTATACAGAGCTTATAATACTGAATTTACATAACATACATTCATAATTTATAATACTGAGTTTACCTAATTTAATTACCACATGGCAAAATATAAAGTTCTGGAGAATTTAAGAGACCCTAGCAATTTATTTTTAAATCAGCATCTGTGTGAGAACCATTCCATGCCAGTGTGAGAACCATTCCATGCCAGTGTCTGTTAAATTCCTACACAATTACCTTATTCTGCTTTATGAGGTACTGATTACTAATCACCTGAATCAAATCTTATTTAATGAGGAAAAGTATTAAAAAAAAACACTGCTGTAATCAACACTCTCCTCCCGCAATGAGACCAGTTGGACTACAGTGCTAGAAGTACATCAAAGGTAATTATTTTTATTTTATTCGAGTAAACAAGAGATTTGTTTTCTTTGAATTATTCAAGTTCTGTAAACACCGTATCTGTCATGTCCCGTCTATGGCCACTAGAGGCCGTCCTTTTTGTTGTGTTTTTGGTTTTTGTTTGAACTATTATTATGAAAGTCTGAGCACCACCGGCTGTGAGTTTGTATGTTTCAGCTGGCCCGGGGTGCTCAGAAGAAATTAGCTTTGTGTTTCCATTGGTTTATAGAGTTTATGTTTAGTTTTTAAGTTCATCTGTGGTGGACCTCAGAGTCGTGTAGAAGTGTCTTTCTGTTCTCCCTTTGTTTTGTGAATATTCAGTTATCTGGCCTTTGTGTCTACGTTTATTTTATGTTTTGGAAAATAAAGAGTTACTAGAATGGACGTCTGTGTTTGTGCCTGTTATTTGTGCCTGGAGAAGGAGGGATGATGTGACGGCATCATTTCTCCTAATTTAATGTTTTGTCATTTCCTCTAAAATTATGCGTTAAAGAACAATAATTTCATTTGGAAAATAGGAGAAATATTGTCAGTAGTTCTTAAAAACTAAGGCAAAGCTGTTCAGTTCAATACTTGCACCTATACAAGATAAAACCTGAGAATTGTGAGAATATTCTAAGATTATTCCTGCTATTTTAAAAGATAATTGGACAATTGGACAATATAGAAGCATTTAAATAAGTAAGTGTATATAACATTGGCCAGATTTAAGATCATTTCAATTGCCAAGAAATAGTTTGCAGTAAAGTTAATCATTTTAAAACAGAATTGGTTTATCATAATTTGAGTGTAACTGAATGGAGAACGATAATTTATCGGGTTGGTTTAGAACATTTTCCTGTGTAGTAAGCTTACACACTATGTTGCTTTGTTTTCTAAATATTAAAAGTAATATAATACAGAGAAATACTGCAGAAGCAAAACAACACCTGTTTTACAAGTATAGGATCTTTATGTCCTCCTTCTGTCTGTTTATTGAACCTCGTCCAACCACCAGCAACAGACCAGTACCAGGCAGGAATTGGTAATCAGCATTCCCACCCTCAGGCATAGCGAAACCAGACATAAATTCAGATTTGCATGCTTCAGATCACATGTCAGACAGTGAGGAACTACAAAAAAGACCTCAAGCAGTCAGCCCTGAGGCCGAGAGTGAGGATGAGGAAGGAGGCCTGGGCCAGCTATGGGTCCTCCTTGTCTAGTAATGTATTCTTAACTTTATGATGCACATTGTTGGGTGTGGCCTTTCCACATACTATAAATACTAATGCTATAGTAAATGGTAAAATATATGCCTAAAAATGCCTATTTTTATAGTGTAAACCCTAAATATGCCCCCAAATATGCTCCCAGTACATTTTAAACTCAGTGTAATGCGTTACCCTTAAAGAAAACGTAAAGGTAAACCTGTATTCGCCTCTTTTAATTTAAATTCTCCGCTGAGATATGCAACTCGGAAGGTCGCTGGTCAAAAGTATTGGGACACGGCAGCGAGGTGAACAGTTTTCAGGGAATAACCCCTGATCTACTCGGGATAAAAATACAAATGAGGGATCGTTGGAAAGGTCTCCTGGAGTGCACCATGGAGAAATCACGCTTGGAGCACAGGGGCTCAACCCCTGTGTGGAATTTGAAAAACATGCTTCCAGGTCAGCTACAACCTGCCCTGAGTCCCCTTGTGTGAAAGTCCCCTTGTATGAAAACATCCAGAAAAATATATTTTTTGCCACAATAAAGCAAAAAATGGCGGAGGACATTCCGCATAAAACTATAAGTTCAAAAAACGTGTGTCTGAATCCGCGACTCCTGATTCGTGTAAAACTGGGGGATAACTGTACAGTGAAACTGCAAGAAAATAAACTAGTTAAGAATATAATAAGAAAATAAGCAGAATACAGAATTTTATTGTGAGGCGCTCAGAGATGTTTCACTATCTTTTTGAATGTTATAAAACTGTCCACTTTGTAAACTTCATGTTTCTTTAATTCCAACAAACCTGGCAACCTTCAGCAGTCATTTAGCTTCTCACTGAAATGTTTCTTAACATTTAATTCAGCATTTGATAGTAGACTAACGCAGATCCCTCCTTTTTGACATTCTTAATCAATGAACTGCAGCTAGTTACCCATCCTAAATTCAGTAATTATAGCAACTCTCTTCCTGACAAATATTCAGTCGATTCCTCATGTCAAATATAAATCCTGCATTTGACTCCTGCATGTCTGCCATGACTATCACAGATCATGGGTGTTTCAGAGCAATTTGTTGTAGTCTAGCATTGGAGTTGACACTAATCAATTTAATTCATGAAAATGTTCTTACATCTAAGCAGCAAATATCCAGTCAGATTCTAAAGTTCTTTTTTTTCTCTAACAACCAGACCTTGCAGCATGGACGTATACAGTATCTCATGTTTAACAACACCTCAGGTATTCCAATGAATGTGTGATGAGCTGGGCTCATCTCTTATTCAGAAGGTTACTTGCATTCATGATGCTACTAGTGAGGAACAGGTGGAGGTCACTTTCATGAGATCTGTAGAGTTTATTGAATGCCAGTGCTGAAAATTAGATTAACATACTGTGAATGAGGGCTTTGACTGAAGAGACGTCCAGAGACCAGACACGTCATCTTTGGATTTCCCTTTATTTTCCTCCTTCTCTGCAGACCTTACTGGCATGTGCTTCTTTAGTCTGATGGATTTTACCAGCTTTAGGTGATTCATTTGACAGTTGGGGCCAGGACTGTAAGACCCTGAGAAATTGTCTCAACATATTAACCAATCAGAGTGTAGAATCATTAAAAAAAAAAGTCTTAAGATTTATGCCAAGAAAATGCACTATTAAGTCCGCAATGTGCACTCAATCAGAGCAAGGAAATATCTAACCAATTACAGCACAGTTCAGGAAGACTATACGAATACTTTTGCTCCCTTAAAATGATGAATTTCTACAAAAACCAGCTTTAATTCCAAAAATTATGAAACACACATGCTACTCTGCAGTCACTTAGAGCGTTCCTCTTAAACTAGTCAAATAAAAACTAATTTAAATGATGCATTCTTTGCACGCTGCCAGTACAGTGTCCTACATGGACTGGAATCAATAAAGGCGAAATGGAAAACAACGCTAATGAAATTATAATGAGGTTACAAACAATACAGTATGCTTATATCCTAATTCTAAACAAATCAGGGCATTATAATCATACCAATTAAGAAATAGCTATCTTACTTTATTATACGGAACCCATGGCCAACAATTTGTCGAAGCATTAAGAGGCCATAGTCATACACAGTGACATCTGTGAGCTGTTTAAGCTTTTTCAACAAATACCAAAATAAACAACAACATCAAATCATTATACTGGATGCATCCAATGCCACAGCTGCTGATGGGCCTTTCCCCATAAATATACTTGCATCTTGTATTCCACTACTTCATAAACAACATTACTGTCATACCAGTGAAAGCACAGGATTTTCTGACTCATTTCATTAATGGAGCATTTCTTGTACTCCTGGCCTTCTTATAGCACAGTGGTGCTGAAAGGATGTCTTTGAGCCCATTTACAAACATACATTTTAATCATTGTCTTAATGTTTTATAGGAACACAACATTTAAAATACATAACTCAAACACTAGCGAAGGGAACAGGTTTGTCATTATTATTTGTTTTAGTAGAAGATGGACTCACCCAGTGGATGGTCTCTAATGAAACATGAAAAAGGATAAATTATAAAGTTGACAGCATCAGTCTCTTTAATAGTAGGACAGATGTAGGGTTTCTGAATTCTATGGGCTTCTTCTTTTTGGTCCTGAAACACAGTTGCTTTTCATCTAACGCTCAGTGTTAACAGTATTAGTTAAGGCAGTAACATGAATTAGTTCCACATGCCCAGGCCACCAAAGTTAACATTTCAGGTAGCGTGCATTCGATCATTTCCTTTCTGCTTTCTTCATGGTATTTTCACCACATCTGGGTCTACATCTTGGATACTGTTTTAGATCAGTCATGCAGTTCAGTGACCTTCTATGACCGATGAGCTTTGTTTCTTTCTATTGTGAAGCTTATGAGTGCTTTTCAACCCTTAGAACTCAGAGTGTATGAGTTAAATCTGAGAGTGTTTACTCTCTTACACTCTCACCGTTTGCTGTTCTTTCCCTTGGCGTGCTGCCGCTCAGCCGCTCTCCGGACCCCCCTTTTGTGAGTTTTCCCCACTCACTTGCGGGTGGAAACTATCCTGAAAGTTCTCACAGGTTCAAAGATCCTGTGTTTTTTCCATTTGTTTTTAAGACCTAAAACAAAATAAATTTGAACATTTTTGTTCTTTATGAGCATTTGCATGTGACACCATTTTTAAAACCCCAGTAGTGGTTATTATTATTACATTGTTTAAAATTGCAATCATTTTGGTTATATGTGACACAGGAACACCAAACAAAGCTCAGCATGACATCTTATACATTGATCATCAACACAACCCTGTGGAATTCCATTATAGGGAGTTATCCATACGATAGTGTTTTGCCATTTCTTGCGCTGCCAGATTTTTGGACAGTTCTATGTCACTTGTGCTCTAAAGGTTACCAACAACTGATATTGTTGACATCAAATGTTTTGGCTTTATTTCTGCTTATTTTTTTCTGATTTTGCAGCCTCATGAAGATCTTTTGTACTATGACTGACAGCTCTTAGGCTCTGAAATAGAGAAACAGAAACAGTGCAGATGCACACTTCACACTTCAATCGACTGTAGACCTTTTGTTTTTGAACTAATGATGCAATATAAAAAAGGTGAAGATGCAACCAAGCAATAAATTGTCAATTTTGAGCAATTTGGTTAGCCTAAAATGAAAGGAGTATATACAGAGCCCTGTTTAGATTCATTATATATTGAACACTTTCCTCAAAAATGAACCATAGGTTATTTGATGTAGCACTTTGTGCACCTCCCTTCAAGTTAACAGCACTGAGCTTTTTTTTTTTCGTAATGGAGGATGATCTGAAAATACACAAATAAAGAGATGTGGTGTAAAATCTTCCATTCTTTCAGAGTGCTCAGTCTTCACTTGTGGGCTTCTGGTGACCCTGCTGATTGACAATGAGGCTTAGGTCAGGGAAATTGGATAGCCATTCCATTCAATAACCTTGTCTCTTAACAGGAATGTCTAAGCCTTTGGAACAAACCTGCTTCAGTATGAAAGATCCCCCACCACAGTGGGGATTACATTCTTTTCTGCACTGATCGTGACTCTTTTAATGCCAAACCCACCTCTGCTTTGTTCCTAAAAATTCTATTTGTCTCTTCTGTCCATAGCACCCAGTTACAATCAGGCATGCATGTTTGTGGTTTGACAATAGCAGGGGCTTGCTTTTTTCCAGACCTGGAAAAAGCATGCAAAATACTTTGCTGGCATGGAAGAGACTTAATAATTCTGGAGACTTGGTGACCTCAGGGCCACAAGTAGGAAGTTAATTGATACCTGTTTGTGTGGGGAATATTAATGCACATTGTCTTCCTGGCCGATTCCTCACAGTGTCACATTCTTCTAGGTATTTATCACACTAATAATAGAGTTGTGACTTAAAAATTAAAATAAAAGGGAAAGCTGCAATAAGGAGAATGCAATATAATTTTTTTGTCTATTGAAATTTCTGGGGGTAAGGAAAAGATGCCATGCAGTGTAAATCGAATCTTCCATTGGGAAAAAAAGACAATGTTTTATTTTCTTTCTATTTATACATTCTATTAATATTTTCTTTCTGTTAATTCCTTTCAATGTATTATTTTCTTTCCATTTTTCTTTCTATGTTTTATTTACTTTCTATTTCTTCCTTCTATCAAGAGTCCTAATAAATCTGGAGAACATAAAAAAGACTATAAATGAGCTAATATGGACTTACGTACCTCTAAATTGTAGCTGGCAATTTGCATTCGAACTTCATATGCGTCCAGTGTGGTATAGGACAGAGCCAAAACAATAAAAAGTGTATCCAATGACTTACACACTGCACAATAAGGAGAAGACCAACTGGGTTTGATAATGAGTCCCTGGTTTAATACATCATGGCCTGAAAATTGTTTAATCAGCAAAAATAGTCCCACAGATCCCTCTGAAAGAGCCGTCATGGAAAAGATGTCTAAGACAAAGATCTAGCTTTCAAAAGGGTCAAGCCCCGCTTGGGCCACTACAAAACTGAACTGATTTCAGAATATTAAAGAACTTCTGAAAGAACTGTGGTAGAATAGAAAAAAAATCTGTTTTAAAAATGTAGCTTTTGAACTTGTTCTGCATTATCAGTCGGACTATGAGTAATGAGTTCTTTTCTTTAGCTCTGAGGCAATAAAAAGGCTCTATCTTCATCAACCATCCATAGTGTATATAGGATCAAACGATTCAGGCCATACAAGAAGAAAGAACATGTAGGAAAGTGATAAATTCAGGCCCATGGTAACTCTGTTACTCTTTGTCCTTTCTCTGCCATAGCCAAGTATGGGGCTACTAACAGGCTGCATCTCCCGTTAAAATATGCGTGATCCACCCGAGATAACCACAGAACTATCGGGCCACAGCAGGAATCCTGCACGATGACACGTGTCACTGAAATGCTATTCATCACCTTATCTTCGCATGCAAAATGTTACAATGAATGTCAGAAAAGAGCTATTTAAAGTGACACATTCTTGCATATTGGATTCCATTATGAGGCAATTTGCTCTCGCAAACACATCAATAATTCAATGAGCTCGGGCTCACCGATAAAACCTGCCATATAAATAACACTAGAGGATTATTAACCTAGTTCTAAGGGGCTTGCCTACCCACTCCAGTAATGGAGAACAGCTTGGTTGGATGTGTTTTAGCCATTAGCCCAGCCCTCTACAGTGGCTGGGTGCGAGCATTGTGTGTGGCACACATTTATGTGCTGAGACTGAACATCTGCTGATGCTATCTCTCATCCACTTCCTGTTATTAAAGTCCATGCCATGTTGTTCTTCACGTCGCAAACCTCCGACACGCTTATCGGAAGTGGAAACTATTTTGAGCTTGCTGCACATAGTACAGCAGGGCTACAGTCGGAACGTCGTGTCCCACCTTTTTCAACTGCTGGGATGTGTTTCTTTTCTCCAAAAATGGAGATTCGAGACAAAAAAGGAGAGTGCAATGGTCTGTGAAATGATTCACATTTTCTGTCATCTTGTGAAAAGTCCATCAATGCTCTTGCCATCACCCTCTTTCCAGCAGACGCATTTCAGAGTAAAGCATACGTATACATATATGCGTATATAAACACACACCATACTCTTAAATGACATAACACCCACGGATTGTTCTCGCTGAAAGCATCCCCGCTTTGACAGGTACTGAGTATTCACACATTTCCTCAGACAGAATGGCACCTCAGGAATTATTAATGGCCAATGCAGAAAGCAGTTTCGTAAACCCAGATTTCAAGTGGAATTAGGCTGAGTAAAAATGAGATAACTGACATTTTTGATTCGCTGATGGTAAGAGATGATGGCAGGAAGCTTTGCCAGAGTAGAAAGTAGTTACAAACATCTGAACTGACACACTGAAGGTATTCTGTCATTACGGTAATTACAGTAATTACAGGTTGAGCTTAGAATTAGTCTTCATACCACTGTGGTTTGTAAAGCTGTCATTTGCACAATAAACCTGCATGCAGAATAACACTCAAACTGAGCCTGACAGCACACCATGCATCTAATAATTAGCCAAGCATGTAGCGTCAGTTTGATGTGAAATTCTGAAGTCAATTACATGTAAAACCAGATCGACCACTTAAACTCCAATGATGATAAAATCATGATCAACTTGACATTTGTATTTTGTCACTCGTAGCTCACTGAAGCAAGGGCAGAGATTTTTTCATCATTTTTGAATGATCACCTCTGTAGAGGTGGAGGTGCATTTTGATTTGAAAATCTGAAATGGTTTGTGTGTATCATCCTTTACATTTTTGCCCTTTTTCCCCACCAGGTCACCAGGTGTCTTCAATACTGAACCTTTTCACAATATTTTAATTTTCTGAGATACTGAATTGGGGTTTTCATTAGTTGTCAGTTATAATCATCACAATTAAAAGAAATAAACACTTGAAATATATCACTCTGTGCGGAATGAATGTATACATTATACGAGTTTCACTTCTTGAATGGAATAAATCAACTTTTTGACGATATTCTAATTATATGACCAGCACCTATAAATAGGTCAAACATAATAATATAGTAAAAGAACAACAACAACTCCAGACTAAGTGTTAACTTCAAGTTTTCTTCTCTCTAAAGCCACAATAGCTGTTTTAGACCCAGTGCTGAAGTATGATTCCGATTAAACTATGTGTATATATTTCCAGTCACTGTTTTTGGATGCTGGGAGCTCTCTGATTGCATGCCCCTGAAACGTTCCCATTCGCCTTTCAAACGTTGATCCTTGCAGTGTTTGTTCGGCTGAAGATGGGATCAGACAATAGAGGGGTCAATAATCCTTTATTCAGACTTGGGGCCAAAGAAATCCCAGTCTCAGTCTTCTTCTCATGCTAAGATTGAAAGCAGAACGACTCTGTGAGGCTCCTCTGAGAGGATCTCCTGCACCATGTCACTGACTTATTTTAATAATTCACATGCCACTGGCTGCCAGCCTTTGATTCAATGAATTAAACATTTCCTGTTGTTTCAGCCTAATCGTGATAAGCTTCTCAAATCCCGCTTCTATGGGACTTGCAATACAGCAACTGTGTAGTTTTCTATAGATGTTCGTATGCAATTTCCAGCTTTGTGTAATTGTGTGGAGAAGAACAAACACCAAGGCATTTTGGGGATTTACTGTTCCTTCGTAGAAAGGAGTAATGTGTTTTCCTTTTACATTAGCCCATTATCAACTAATCCTGTTTGGGACTGCTTCATTTGGATGCCAGGTCCCTGTGGCCTACATTTAAGCCATCAAATTTAGCCAGTGCTTCAGAATACAAGCATACCCTATCGCTTCCCATTTACTGTGAAGACACCACCATATGCTTTAAATTTGTTACAGATTTGACCAATTACTGTAGATGTTGTAAAATGATGGGGGGAAAAAAATTAGACATGTTTTTTTGGCTGCAGACAGACAAGTTGGAAATGTATGGAAAAGTCTTACTCAAGTAGAAACACACTATCACCCACTTGCGTATGGTGAATACGGTGAAGATGTCTCATCTGATCATCTGTGAAGAACAGTGCCTTTTTACACCACTGATCTTTCAAATGTGCTTTTGTCTTTGTGGCTTTCTCTGGGTGGCTGTGGATCGACTTGCTGTCACAGTCTGATCATGTTTCGCATTGTCATCAGTCACATGAGCAGCAGTTGCTCTTAAATATTGTCCCAATTAATGAGCATCAGGCTAAAAAAATATTCAGAATCCCTTGCCCTGTTTACTAATATACTATACGGCCAAAAGTATTGGGACACACCTGTTTTGGTCTAGACTTACTTCCAGTGAAGGCAATCTTTTTTACATTTTTTTTTAAATTTGCAAACAACTAGAAGGTTACAGGGACATAATGCAACAAAACGACACATTTACATGACATAAAACAGAGACACTAACATAACAGTAACAACAGTTGCAGAGACTAGATAGTACTCTATGTACATGTTGACAGAATGAGGTAATTAATAGACATGACAAAAATAAACAGGAGGGCCAAATGAGTGACAAAGTCCATATGTGTGTGAGTGAGTATACGGGCCAGGGAGATGGATCACATGGATCCTGGGGAAAGGAGTTCTTTATTTGTTTATTTATTTTTTATGTATAATAATGAGAATAATAATAATAATTATTATAATTATAATCATTTGGATGGCTGGAATGGTTACCTGAGCACCCAATGATGGTCTATGGTGCAGGCCCGTCCCTGCCCAAGGTGTGTCATGATGAGCCGACTGAGGGGATGTACTGTGTATAGCCGGGCCCAGAGCCCCCAGCCCCCCAGACTCGACACATTCTGCTGTCAGCCCCTATTGATATCATCCTATACACAACACACCAAACTTTAGAATGGATATGACATGATTATGGGCGTGCAGGGTGGAAAACCTGCCCAGCTTCCCACCTGCACGCCGCTTTCACCCTACATAATCATGGATATATGCCTCCTCTAAAATGTATTTGCATTAAAAGGAAGGGCAATCTTAATAATTTAGCATACAAAGACATTTTAGACAACGCCATGCTTCCAAATTAGTGGGCATAGTTTGGGGAAGGCCCTTTTCTATTCCTGGATGACTGTAACCCAATACACAAAGCAAGCTCCATAAGGACATGGTTGGATGAGTTTGGTGTGGAAGAACTTGACTAGCTCACACAGAGCCTTGATAATGACCCCATTCAACACCTTTGAGATGAACTGGAATGGAGATTGTGAGCCAGACCTTCTCGTCCAGCATCAGTGCCTGACCTCATAAATGCTCTATAGAACGAATGGGCACAAATTCCTAAAAAAAACTCTCTTATGGAAAGGCTTCCAAGAAAAGTGGAAGCTGTTAAAGCCGCAAAGGGGGACCAACTCTATATTAAATACTATGTATTTGAATGGACTGTCATTAAAGTCCCTGTTGGTGTAATGGTCAGGCATCCCAATGATTTTGTCCGTATAGTGTATCTAAATGCAGATGCCACTTTAGTCACTGTACAGAAATGCTGGCCAGCTGAGAATTTATTGGGACTCAAGCTCCCGCCATTCCAGAGAAGCCTCATTTAAGGTGATTTCAATATTTTCCTCTTGCTATCCCTAAAATCAATTTGGCCTGCTCAGCATGTTTATACCATGCAGTACAGAGCATGGAATGATGTTAATGGCTCAATTGTACAGTGCAGTGCAGTACAACTGTCTGGAAGCATCTGCATTCATTATGATTCTGCACTCTATACCACATAGCATCAGTAGGTGACATAATGTAGGTCAGCTGTTTTTACTGGCTTTTAATAGCAAGTGGATTAAGAGGGTGGGAGGTTACATCTGGAACATGATCAGTGTGCTAAAACTGCTCAGAACTGGTGACCAGTACAGTTGCTAGGCGACCAAGCGAACGCTCCAGGATTGTAGACACTGGACACTGGAGACACTACTACCATAAGCCTTTACATTCACACAAAGAGAAGGTGTCAGTGACTTGTCCACCTGCTTTGTGTCAACTGTGATCAAAGTAAAGTTGCTTCATAGTAAAGTGACAATGATAAATTACGGTATAGGTCTAGAGGTGTGGTGATGGCAGCCCCTAATGGTACACTATGTCCATCTGGCTCTGTAACAGTGACCTATGTGTGTGAATCTGTGATCTCCCATTCACAATGACTTTTCTGACTGGAACGGCACTCCTGTTCTGAGAAACATTCCAAATACAGTCCATCTCCAAGAAAAAGCCTACAACATAACCAGATTTACATTTCGAGCATAAATTGGTTGATTTAAACAGTTAAGTAGATGATCCAGTACATTCAATCCACTGCATCCAAATTAAGTATACAATAGCTAATGGAAAATGTAGCAAAGGCACATGAGAAGATCTATAAATTAACATTGCTTCACTACAACGAAACCTCAGGAAATAAATATTTGGATGAATGTAAAAACCTACTGTGTGTAAGAAGGACTATTGACATCCCTTGCTTCATCATCCATTATCCATCAAACCACAATGCAGTGGTCAATTAGTAAATCTGAGTCTCTTAGATAGCTGGAATGTGAACAGTTTTAACAGACGTATATGTATGTTGAATATAGTGGTACACAAGAAGAAAAACTCAAAGAATGCTTACATCTGTTCTGAGTTGCTTGCTTTGGACTTTTGCACATCAAGACCCTTAATATTTCAGTCTTTGCACATCAAGACCTCTAAGATCTTTGATCGTTTAGCTATTCCGTGGAACACAATGCAAACTGATGGAGTTAATCTTTCATTGACAGGTAGAAGCTTAGACCCAGCAGCTATTGCAAAGGCATCAAAAGGGTTAGAAAAATTATGAAGAGTTTATGCACTGAGATAAGGTCAAGGACATTGAATTGATCTGAAGCTTATCTTTTCATTATAGATCAATAAAATAAATACTTTCTCTGTCTAAAATAAATACTTTCACCCCTATGACCGCTGAGAGAGGCTCCAGCACACCCCCATGACTCTGGCTAAGAATAGGCAGCACAGATAATGGATGGAAGAGAAACACCGCATGATAGCACAATATTTGAAGCTTTGGTTTGTCATTTTTGTAAATGTTCTTGAAGATCTTACACAATCCTAAGAAATTTCACATGTGGGAATTATTAGCAGGATAGGATGATGTAATACTCAGTGGTGGTCATAGCTGTAACATTTTATTCATCAGCCCACAAAAGTGTTTACTAATTTTACCTCACTGAAGCTAACAAATTGCAGATCAAGGTACTTTTAAAACAGAGAGAGGTCTCAGAGAAACTCCAGAATATTGATCATATCCTACAACTGCTCCATCACTTAGAACACAGTGACCTGGCCCTAATATGGATCAGTAGACCTGAAGTAGTGTAACATCTATTGTTTTCTCGTTTAACTCTAGTTTACAGTATACTAGCATTTGCCTGTTAGTCTCAAATCTGTTTTATTTATGTACTTGCAGTCATGAAAGCCAATCCTGTAAGTTCTGAACTGTCCCTTTGAACTGACTCTCATGTAATTCAATTATCATCATCAATTATCAGCCCGTGGAAACTAAGCTTTCTCATTCCCTTAGGAATGTCCCCCATGAGTAGAAACCAAACAACATCATGGAAGTGATCAGAGGCAACCACACGGACCAAATCCGTTCCAAAATAATTCCCAGAGAATGTTTATTCAGTTTTAAAAGCCAAAGCAAGGTCAAACTCAGTTCCATCATGAGTGACACTCACAGATGGTATCATGTTTGACCAAGGCTCCACCCTTTGACAGCTCCAAAACTCAAAACTACATAAATAAAGTAAAATAAAGTGGCCCTTATTAGCACACGTGAGTACATCACAGCACAGCAAACAGTGTGAACAATGTGAAATTCTTTCTCTGCATTTAGCCCATTCGCAAGCAGCGGGCAGCCATTGACGCAACTTCCTAGCCACCAGGATGTATATATATATATGTACATCCAGCATTTTTGGGATGAACTGGAATGGAAATTGCGAGCCTGGACATCTTGTCCAACATCAGTACCTGACCTCTACAGATAAATACAGATAAATGCTCTACAGAATAGGGGACCAAATAAGGGGACCAACTCCATATTAAAGTCCATGTATTTGAATGCACTGTCATTAAAGTCCCTGTTGGTTTAATGGTCAAGTGATATAATACCTCTGTCCATATTGTGTATAAAGTAGATGATTGAGTTAAATGACTCAGAAGTGGCAGGCTCCATCAAGTCTGGTGAAATTCTCTATATGCTGTGGAAAACTGCTTTGGTGATTACCTTCTTATGTCCTTTGCCCTGGACCACCCTTCATGGAAGAAAGAAGATAATGCCATCTCACAGTTCCTTGTGGCAGCAACATTTAAAACAAAGCACTTTTGTGACTTTTTTTTATTTCAGTTCCAACCTTGGTAATGGAGAAATATTTTTTTACTGGTTGCCCAAGTGTATGTGACCTGCATGTAACAAAGTGCTAAGGTTGCACAGGGAGAAGTATCTGGTTTAAGTGGTCTGTCTTCGGAAACAACATCCGTAAGATTCACTATAACTGGATGTAACATTCTGACTGTTCAACCACAGCCTGTGATAAAGCACGGATTTTGCAGCTAGCTCCTCAGTCCTCCTCAATCTATACCTTTTATTAAAGCTACAGTTGAAGCTGTTGCAAAAAACACAATATTGAATTCTGTATTGACAAGCTATCAAATATTTCTCAAGTAAGTCTTCCCCCTCTTTTGCTCTTACAACTGCAGTGCTTCACATGAACAGATGGAAATTTTCTAAATCTATATATTGGTTAATCTGAGTGGGTTTACATGCAGAAAGTCTTGATGACCTTGCTTAACCTGTTTTAAAATATTGTATTGGCTACTCAAGGGGAAATTTACAGCAGAATTAGTTCAGGTGATGTGTGAAGGTGTTTGATTACACAGGTCAACAGTTTTTTTTTTTGTAATCATCAGAAACCACAACACAGTTTTGTGAACCAGTTTTTCATGCTGATTTCAGATCTGCTTTCAGTTTTTTTTTCAGTCACATCAACTTTTTGAATTATGAGTAATATTAGATT
>JBBPCY010119664.1:0-17832 GCA_037974405.1 Brachyalestes nurse | reverse complement strand
CCAGCAGCGGTGAGCAGTAGCTCGAGATCAGCACAGCGTTCATGCACCAGTCCGTGTTTACATAAACACAAAGCCCCCCTCCTCTTGCTTTGTGGCTAAGATTAGCATCACGGTCGCTTTGGTACATTAGCATGTTGCTAATAGCCGTCTCCGGAATGCTGCTGTTGAGCCACGTTTCCGTAAACACATAAGCACAACAGTCTCTAAACTCACGCTGGGTGGTTCGCTGGAGTCAGATGTGGTCCAGTTTATTATCCAGGGAGTGAACGTTGGCGAGAAAGATGGATGGTATTGCCGGCCGGTTAGCGTTAGCTCTTAGCCTGGCGTGGACTCCACCATGCTTGCCACGCTTCTGTTTCCTAGCGCACCGCTTGCGATGTTTCCTCCCCCAGCCAGCAGCGTCAGGTAGTGTCGTGGTCTGAGTGCCTGGACCGCGTAACAGGCCGAGATCTCGGAGTAGCAGCAGCAGCATGTCTCCGAGGTAAGTTACATGCTCTTCTCTTAACTGAAGCAGCGTCTGTTGGTCATAGACTACCAGCTGTTTGGATGCACATATTTGGTGAGTTTCAGAGTGGAGTTTTTGAAGAAAAGACACAAATTTGCACCAAATGGACCCGGGGTTAGCCGCTGTGACCTAGCGCGCCGCCATCTTGGAACCCGAATACTCACTTCAATCAGTCTTCAATGTTCCTAAATTCACACACACCACACCTTTATTAAGGAATCTTCACTGGCTCCCTGTAGCTGCCCACATTAAGTTAACACCTGAACACTTGCTTTCAAGGCTAAGAATGGACTTGCACCCCCATACATATCAGCACTGATCAAGCGCCGTGTCACTCCTCATTCTCTCACAGCTTCAAGCACTGCTTGTTTGGAACCTCTGTTGCTCAAAGGTAGAGCAATAAATATGAAGAGCTTGGGCAGTGGAAAGTCCCATTTTCCACTGTAAGAGGATTTTACCAGGGTTAATTAAGGCTGACTATCAGTAGAGCTTCTGCTTTAACTTCTGCACACATCGTGTGACTCACACATCTCAGAAATAGTCTGTGGTGACTTCCTGCCTCCAGCAGCAGGAACGTGACCACAACATGCAGGACATTTATCAGTTACTTCAAGAGTTGACATCAATCAGAGCAGAATGGAGAACATTTATGCAAATTCAGAAATAACTGTAGACAACATGAATGAAGAGATTTACACGAATGTGGACAACATACATACTGAGAAAGAAGACAAAATTGCTCACTCTCATACAGCAAATCCTCAGTACAGAGGTAAGATTAAGTCTTTATTGGGGTTGTTTAATTTATGTCTGTAAAAAATGATAATTAGCATCAGATGTGCAAACAGTCCTAGTTTCTTCACTGCGTGTAAACACCTTAATTGACACTATGTACTATGCAGCCAAAAATATGAGGACACTTGACCATCATTCATATTTGGTCTTATTAGATTCCATTCTAAAACCTAGGACATTAATATGGATTAATATGGAGGTTTGCCCCCACCCCAACCACAAAACCACCCTTCACAATTGAGCAGGATGGCAGAAGCAGTGCAAATATTTCTCAAACGAACTTGTCGTAAGGGAAGCATCTTGTGATGGGGTCATGTTTAAAGTCAATAAGACACACTGAACTCTTAAAGTTTGACCTGGAGACAGCATGATTATATGCTTGGTTTTATACAGCTGTTAGCAATAAACGTGTCAGCAATAATTTGAATATATAATTATTTTCAGGATTCTACAGACTGTCTGCAGTGTGTCTGGGGATGTTGTGTCTTCTCCTGCTGGTTTCCATAACAGTGCTGTGTATCAGATTCACTGCAATGAGAGACCAGTTACAGGCCAGTAACACCAACCTGACTATAGAGAGAGACCAGTTACAGACCAGTAACACCAACCTGACTGTAAAGAGAGACCAGTTACAGACCAGTAACACCAACCTGACTGTAGAGAGAGACCAGTTACAGTCCAGATTAGTGCATGTGACAAATGAACAAGAACAAATAAGGACAAAATACCTGCAAGAGCTTCAGAATCAGAAAGAGTGTCTTCAGAAAGTCTCTAATTTGGGTGAGTAAATTAATTCAAGATCCCAAATGGACAATGATGCTGTACAACTTTGTTTCCTTAATCTTGTTGATCTAATTTAGAAAGCTTGTTAAGTGTGATGATAATGTAATGAATGACATTACAGCATGTGATCAATGTCTGTCTATGTGTGTGTGTGTGTGTGTGTGTGTGTGTGCTCAATGCACAGTGAAGGCAAAGCAACAGGGCTGGATGGATTTTGACTCCAGTCTGTACTTTATCTCTACTGTAAAGAAGCACTGGAGTGAGAGCAGGCAGGACTGCAGAGACAGGGAAGCAGACCTGGTGATCATAAACAACAGAAAGGAACAGGTGAGGGGTGGCAGGAGAGAAATAGATTTAGGGATGTAAATTCCACTCTGACCACACGAGCACCAATGTGTGTGAGAGAGTATTTTTTCTCTGTTATTGAGTATGTGCATCTAATCATTAACAGGACTTCATTAAAATTTTGAGAAGTGGACAAACAGCCTGGATTGGTCTGAGTGACAGTGACACAGAGGGAGTCTGGAAATGGGTGGATGGTTCAGCACTGACCACTGAGTAAGAGATCAGTGAACTGAACTGATGATGCAGTTACTGACCCTTTACTCCTCATTGCTTTGATAAAACACAGCAAATAATCTGATCTTCTGTTTCAGGTTCTGGGGAAGTGGAGAACCCAACAGTAATGCAGGAGATGAGGACTGTGTGGTAACTAGTGATGGGGCGGATCCTGTAAGGAACTGGGCTGATTATCCCTGTAATGAGAAGTTTGTTTGGATCTGTGAGAGGCAGCTGTTTTACTGAGTGTATATTTAAATTAAATACACCAAGAACATCACTGTCATGTCTCGGCCAGTGGCCGGTAGAGGTAGCTGTTTAGTTCTGTAATGAACTTTTATTATGAACAGTGTCTTCTATCTAGAGTCTTGTTTGTCAGCTGTGAGGAAATTTGTGTTTAGTGATGGTTTCCATCCATGTCTGATAGGAATTAAAGTTTCATGATTCTTGTATTAGTTGCTGGTCAGACCTCACAATTACCCTCACGCTACCCATTCCTCTTGTGTCCGCTGTTTTATGTATGCTTTGTGTTAGGCCCTCATGCCTTTTCTGTTCTGTATGCAGTGTTTTTGTAAATAAAACTCCATCTAAGGGAAATTGCACTTGCACCTCAACTCACTCCCCAAGCACGCATAATGTTACAATCACCAGTTTTAATCTGTAAAAAAGGAATACTCCACTGAACAGCTTTTGACCATTAATTACATTTGTGCTGTTGTACTGATGAAGGTCTTTTTATGGTAGAACAGACATGAGAAAGAAAGTGTCAGAGAGAGATTTTAGACACAAAATTTCACATGGCTTTACAATGTCCAGCTTCAGCGTTTCTGATTTTGAAATAGGGTGGTATGGTTGAAACCAGCATTCTGAAGACGAAGAGGGGTGGGCAACAATGGGAGCCTGAACAAATCTTTTCTAATAGTACTTCAGCAGTCAGTTGTAAACCAGTGTACTGCCTTCCCATCAACTGCAAATCCTGTTATTGATAAAAGTAACTTCACAAGTGCCAGGAGAAGGTTGTAACAACAGCTCTGTATGATGTTGGACTGTTGGCATTTCTATTAATAAAACATCATAAAAATGTTTTGCAAGCTGTATTCCCACCTTTTAGGAGTAAGACAATAGATCAGTCTCAGATATTGGATGCTAGTCTACTGCTGAACCTTCACAGCTACAGTGCAGCAGACATTTTACCAGGGTGAAGTCTCAGGCAGGCAGTCTTGAGGCTGACAAGTCTGCACACATCATGTGACATCTCAGATGCTAGCACAGACTTCACTATCTAACACAATCACTTCAGTGAAGACTCGGCTGACTTCCTGCCTCCAGCAGCATTAAACTGACACCACATGCAGAGAGTTATCAGTCACTTCAAGAGTTATTAGAGTTAACATCAGAGCAGAATGGAGATGAGGGAGGATATATACGCAAATTCGGAAAGAACAGTGGACAATAGACCTAATGAGGAAAACCATGAACATTCATATGAATTTTATGACAATGAAGCGTTTTACACAAATGCGGACAAATTTAGGACCAGCAGTAATAGAAGACCTACTAGTCCAGTAAATTCAGATAAGAGTAGACACAATAAACGTACTGAGAAAGAAGACAAAATCACTAAATCTCAAACAACAGATCCTCAGTACCGAGGTAAGTGTAAGTCTTTACTGGGGCTGATTAACTTATTTATTTATTTAAATGCGTATTAGTGCCAGACCTACAAATAGTGCTAGTTTTCTAAGTGCGTGTGAACACCTTAATAAACATGTAATAGATTGTTATTATTCCTCCAGCAAAACTGTGCATTTAAGTAGGTATTATTCTTCTGGTAGGAAAGCATGAATTTTCACTCCAGAGAATACTTTTTCAAGGCTCTAAAATGTAGTGGTGAAGTGCTTTACCCCACTCCAGCCAGTGCTTTTATATTGCGCATCGTAGGCTTATATCTTCATCTTGTGTCTTCATGACCATGGAAACCCATTC
This sequence comes from Brachyalestes nurse, assembly GCA_037974405.1. Classification (NCBI taxonomy): domain Eukaryota; kingdom Metazoa; phylum Chordata; class Actinopteri; order Characiformes; family Alestidae; genus Brachyalestes; species Brachyalestes nurse. The sequence goes on along the minus strand of JBBPCY010119664.1, from coordinate 13,205 downwards.
CAGTGCCCAGCTCTTGTGCTAGTGTTGCTTCTAGAGGCAGTTTACTGATGGGTAATTAAATGGATGCATTTAGCTGCTTCGTGCTTCTATTTCACAGTTACATTTTACTGTTGAGCAGGACGGAAGTAGCACTACAGATGGTTCTCAGACTGACTTGTGGTTAGGGTAAGATCTTGTGATGGGGTCTTGTTTAAAGTCAATACAACACACTGAACTCTTAAAGTTTGGAGACTACATGACTATGTGTTCGGTTTCATACACCTGTTAACAATTAACATGTCTGAAACACTGAAAGACGTCTGCATAGTTTAGGCCATAAAGTGTGAGACATCATAATTAGCAGGATTATATGTATTGTATTATATTACACAGTGGCAATGGGAATGCATGGTGCCCTAAAATTTCTCACTGTCAGGAAGGACAACAGGAATAAGTGCCCGAAACTCACCACCACATAATTCTTGTGTGTTCTCGTCATGTCTGGCTCACTCTTTTTCTACACTCCTGCATCTGTGTCCTTCCCTCATAAGATAAGATAATAAAGGTTTATCTTATCTTATCACGGAAGGGCACAGATGCAGCAGTGAAGAAACACAACGAGCTAGATCGGCTGGACTTAAATACAGAGGAGACATGAGGAGGGAAAACACAGGAACCAATTAGAAATCACAAACAATCAACACCTAACTAGACACTAAACTCAAACTAATTATAACACAAGGGGAAACACCTGTACTTACGAGAGAGAGTCTAGCAACCCCATCAGGAGGGAGCATTGAGGCTCACTCTGCTGCAAGTGAGTTGCTAGGCAACTTACAAACAAACCTACACAAGGAGAGGGGTGCGTAACAAACTGTATTAATCTTTTAATACTGTTGAGAGAACACAAAGCAACCATGTACGAAAATGCGTCTTGGGATGGTGAAATACCCGTACTCAGAGGCGGGAGGTTTGAAAGTAGCCAATTCAAGAGCGTTATTTATTTTTCCTTGCTGATTGGCTGCTGCCCTGTGATGCATCTCTGGCAGATGTGGTCCAGCATTCCCACATCATAACAGGTTACCGCATGTAGCTTGAGTTTACCTTTACATTTTTTTAAAGGGTAATGTATTGGAACGTAACCCCAGCAAATTTCGGGGGTCAACTGTAGCCCAAAGACCAAAGTCTGCTGTGGGTGTGGCGGAGGTGGCACCGACGTGTGCCAAGATATGGTCCTCTGCTTCACATCAAGCTGAACACATTTGTGTGGTCTAAAAATATCAGCCTATGGCAGTATATTTTTACAGAGTAAATCATTATATGTCTTTTACATGCGCTGTGATAGCGAGCCTCCGGCTCACACAGAGCATTCTGGATCTCAGGCCGGCTTTGACGGATGTTACCCCCGGTGCGCTTTCGGCCCCAGCACGGTTGCCATGGCAGGATCCCTCGCTTGTGCGCAGAAAGCAGGCAAAATGCAAGTCCATGAAGCGCCGACTATGGCGTCTCCGCCAAAAGGGGCGTGGGCCCCCTTGCCGCAGCGGGCGCACTGGCCTCCGAGCTGGCTGCGAGGGACGTCTTCCCAAAACCGCTAAACTCAACTCAGTACAAGCAAGCTCCCCCTGTCTGCAACCAGGACTCGAATCCCAAAGCAGGTCCAGGAAACACTGACCCTTACCGCAAATAAAATAGGTGATAATCCGATTACAGTTACTTTGTTGAAATAAATGGATTACATGGCGGTATTTTCCTGTTCCATATTAACCTTTCAAACGCCTTTCAAACCGAAGCTGTCTCTTCATGCCACTCACCCGAATTTGGACTTAATCATTTTTATGGAAGTTTTCAGAAGAGGGGGCCAAGAACCATGATGAGTGATTAAAAAAAAGTGCTTCTAGGTCGGCCACAGCCTGTCAAGAGTCCCCTTGTATGCAAGGGTTTAATGTTGGTGGCGTCAGTTACACAATGGACCCAGAGCCAGCACAACAGACGGGGCAGACTGGCAATCTGCACGTTCTGGAAAAGTCCAGAGCGGCCGTTAGGTGCACAGCCGTCGGCCCGAGATGCGCATAGCTATCACATACCCCCCCCCCGGCCCTCGGAACCACGGACGTTGGCCTGAGATGCGCATAACACCGCCCCATGACAGTCGCCCTGAATTTCTCGGCCGAGATGTGGCCGAGATGCGCATACCAAACAAACAGGATGCGATTGCTACATTTATGTTTTTTTTGAAAAAGCATGACAATATATTACGGAATCCAAAGTAATCAGAATATGTTACTCACACTGAGTAACTTAACGGAATACATTACAAATTACATTTTGGGGCATGTATTCTGTTATATGTAGTGGAATACATTTTAAAAGTAACCTTCCAATCACTTTCTATCAGTGTTGCCCGTAGGCACTTTGAGAGGATTTTACCTGGTTAAATTAAGGCAGTAGGAAAACTTCTGCTTCAAGTAGCCTCAAACATCTCAGAGCTATTTGAATGCTAACTGTCTTGCCATATTAATGCTCAAGGTTTTAGAATGGGATCTAAGAAGATCATACAGGTGTGATGGTCAAGTGTCCACATATTTTTGTCTACCTATTACTAGGGATGGGAATCAATAAGAAATTATTGACTCCTTATCGATCAATAAGAAATTAATCCGACTCCTTATCGATTCCATTATCGATCAGTGTTATAGGATGAGCCTGTTGCCTTAAGAAACTTTGCATTCTGGGTAATTGAGCCTCTACGGAGGCTGGGAGATGTAGTCTTTCAGGGAGTGTTTGGAGTTTTACATGGCCACACTGTTTGTGAGTGATTCTCGTCACTCTAATGTTCTTTTTGGAGACTATAAATGCTCCCGTTCCGAGGTAGGAAAGAACAGACCCTGCTCCCCGTAATTGTCTCATTTTTGGAACCTCTCTGTGGCCGAGAGTAACGAGCCAAAGACGCCTGGCTAGCAACCACTAAAACCGAGGACAAGAGCAGTATAAAATAAATATTTTTTATATTTATTTATATCTTTTTGTTGTCCACATTCATGTAAGTCTCTTCATTCATGTTGTCTATAGTTTTTTCTATATATTTCCTCCTTAATTTCCTTTCTGCTCTGATAGAAGTGACTGGTAAATCTGCTTTCCAGCAGAGCATTGTTCCAAGCAAGATGGAAATAAATAAATAATTATCAGAAACCTCTGAGCCTCGTATATGGCCTTGTTGCTGTGAAAATTAGGTGGTGTCAAAAGACCCCAGAGTTTAGCTTTTGCTTTTAGTTTCCTGCAGCACTGTGATTGTAATCATTGTTCCTTCCTCTTGGCAAGCCCCCTCGCTGGTGGGGTCAGCTATTCAGGCCTGTACTTCTCTCTTCGTGATATGCCACACATGTGCTTGCCTGCTTACCTGTAAATTTATGGCATTTAGCGGACGTTCTTATCCAGAGCAACATACATCCATGCTCAAGTAGTCCACATCTGTTCTTCATGCCTGAAAAGCTATACTTAAATCAACATCTGCTATTCAACCAAGTTACTGCCAGCTAAGTTAGACAGCTAAACATATCCTGCCAAAGAAAAGTCAGAGGTTAAAGCATGAGTACGGAAAACATGGAGTTAAGAGAGCAAGTGTCTGTTTGTTTTTTTTTAAATATAGGGGAAAAGAAATAAGCAAGCATGTAGAGGAAATGGTGCAGGATGATTCATCAATGTGATGACTGACTAAGTGATGACTTTATCACTTTTTCCAACATCACTGGAGAGACCAGTAACTGACCAAGTACAAAAAACTGGCTTCAGACCAAAACAACTTAGAGACTGTGGTTAACGAAAGGGATGACTGTAAAAGGAAAGTTTCTCATTAAAGTAAGGTTAGTTTACGTGTGACACATGCTTTCTGTGTTTGTTCTGAGTTCTGCCCTTATCCTGTTCTTTGTGAGTTCACTTTGTAGGCCTTTGCTATGTCGTCTGTGTGCATTTACTATTTACTGATTCAGTGTTTATTTCTAGTTAAATACCCTTACATTTCTGGTTATGTCATAAATATCAGCATCATCCTTAAAAAAAAAAAAACTAACAAAAAGTATTTTTTTTTAAATAATTTTATTCTTCTTGATCTGTTGTTTATTAGGTGACAGTATCCCCCCCTAATTTCCTGTAATTGGTCAGATAGTCTGAACCAAGAGTGTTTTCACTCTTTAAATGAACTTTTTTTGCTCTGAGGCACCTTACACATCTGTTTTGGTTTGGGCCAAACTGACAGGTCTGAAGTTTTTGACCAAGCAAGGCAATAGTGAAAACACCTGAATTTAAAATCCAGCAGATTCTGTTCAGTACATTTTTTTAGACTTCACACCTGTAAGAATAATGCACTTTCAGGGTTCTTGAGTCAAATAATATCCTGCATGTGTTTTAAAGTAAATACTAAATTGAACAGCAAGACTTTACTCTTTCAGAGTTAGCTGGTGGAAAAGACACATTTTATGATATTTGAAATATTTGAAAGCGTTTGAAATATTTTTTCCAAGATCAACAAACAAACACACACATCCAATGGAAATTTTTTTTTGGGGAGGTGGGGGGTGGGCAGCCCAAATTTACCATCGGCCCACCGGGCCCAGTATGCCCGATGGCCAGTCCAGCACTGTGACTGAGCTAGGTCTATGGTTAAAAACAGTACTGTCCGATGTTAGATCAGTTGCAGGTTCACTCATCTCTCTGTTCTGTCTGACTACAAGAAGTTAAACATTTTGCGCGTCCGTTTCTCCTCTCTGCTGATCTTGCAATGATTTTGGCGACTCTGTATGAAGAAAAAAACCCTCACTCCACTCCGGGTTCAAAATTCCTTGTAACGCGCAATAATTTGTTACTTTTGTAACGCGTTACTCCCAACACTGTGTATATATATATCCCCCCTAGGAGGCGCTTTCTTTGTGTTTCTCTCCACAGTGCCAAAACATTTATAGTTTCTTAATGTGGAAAGGTAGCTGAATTTATATTAATATTTATGTTACAAAATTAGTAAATTATATTTTTCTTAATAATTTAGCACAAAAAAGCTGTGACTATTGGGCCTTGTCTGCCACGCCCAGTCGTCCTCCTGCTGGGAATATGTTTGGGCGCGGTGCTTAGCAACCCAACATGAGGACAGATGCTCTGATACAGAGAAACAGAGGTGCACTCTGTCCACATCCTGTACAAACAGGTAACAGTCCAACAACACAGTCACTGTATTGTAGTAGCATTTTTAACAAATAGCACAACCAACTGTGTCCCACCTTTCTGGAGAGATCAACCCCACTGTCCAACCATCTCAGCCCTCGCGCAGTAGAAAAGCCTGTAGTCACTGTGAGAGGATTTTACCTGGGTCAGTTAAGGCTTATCAGTAGATAAACTTCCGCTTCAAGCAGCCTTATTGTGTGAGGCTCAGAGCTTTTCTGTGTTAATTTCCTGCCTCCAGCAGCATAAAACTGACCACCACACGCAGAAAGATATCAGTCACTTAAAGAGTTATTAGAGTTAACATCTATCAGAGCAGAATGGAGATGAGGGAGGATATCGATGCAAGTTCAGAAATAACTGCAGGCAACAAGAATGATGAGATTTACACAAGTGTGGACAACAAAAAGTCCAGCAGCAATAGAAGAATTTTTGGTACAGTAACTTCAGAGAAGAACAGACACATTAAACTTACTGAGGAAAAAGACCAAATTGCTCTCTCTCAAACAGCAGATTCTCAGTACAGAGGTAAGTGTAAGTCTTTACTGGGGTTATTTAACTTATTTATGTAATAAAATGCTAATTAGTGCCAGACCTACACATAGTGCTAGTTTTCTTACTGCGTGTGAACACCTTAATTAACATGAACTATGTAGACAGAAGTATGTGGACACTTGAACGTCATACCTACTGTATATGATCTTATTAGATCCCATTCTAAAACCTCGAGAATTAATGTGGCAAGACTATTGGCACTGTGCATTCAAGTAGGCAGTGTTCTTCAGGTAGGAAAGCATGAATTATATTTCTAGAGAATAGAAGACTCTAAAGTCTCCTGGTTTGCGGATCTTAGGCTTAGGGACATCTTCCTGACTATTGAAAGCAACTTCATCAAGCTCCAAGTTCAGTTTTTCTACTGAAGCTGCTTCTAGAGCCAGTTTATTAATTGGTGATTGAACTGAAGCATTTTGGTGTTGTTGCTCCTACATGCGTCCATTTCACAGTTACATCCTTTACTGTAGAGCAGGACTGAAGTAGCACTGCAAATATTTCACAAACTGACTTGTGGTAAAGATGACATCTTATGATGGTGCCATGTTCTGAAAAGTCAGATTGCTTTTCAGAACAACACATTAAATGGTTCAACTTTGATCTGGAGGCTGCATGACTACGTGTTTGGTTTTATACAGTGTTGTGGAAAATTTGAGTAAGAGCCTAAGAAATTTTTTTTAAGTAAAAAAAAATCAAAAGCAGTTGGAAAAGTCCACTCTGCTGTTTATTGAGGAATAAAGCAGCCTCGTGGTCCAGCAGAGGATCCTCTCTCCAATTGGACTTGCAATGGGTATTTATAGACATAAGAAAGCATGACTAGTCTTTGCGTCAAGCTGTCATTTTAGTTTTTATTAGTCTTAGTCATGACAATGATATTTAATCATAATTTTTGTTGACGAAAGCAACACTACTGCCCGCTCCTTTTTCTACCAATAAGTAAAAGCCCAGACTCTGCCCACCACTACTTATCCTCAATAATGCGTGCACTGGCGCAGAGTGCTGAGCTCTCTGTGAACTCTCCAGGCACATGTGTTGTTCCTCATTCTTCGTGAAATTCCAGTGTATAAGTAGGGCTCCCAGCGTCTTTGCCTGGTTCCCACCATCTAAAAGGCTCAGGGAGATTTGACCCTTGTGTAGTGTGTTTGATTCTCCATTAAATTAATGTTAACTTACTTTTAAATCATGATTTTCCACCTACCATTCCAATCTTCATCAGCAGCTGTTAGGAATAAACATGTCTGAAGCATTTGAAGATGTCTGCATACTTTAGGCCATAAAGTGTAAGACATCATATATACCAGATTTATCTACCTTGTATTGTTTTACACAGTGGCTACTTTACTGACTGGATATTCAAATCAAATATGAATATGCTGTCCATCAACTTCTGGACCAAATCCTGACTGATGGTATCCCATTCTTGCATAATCAATACTTGGACCCCCTTGGACCCTAATTTTCATGTCTTAATCTTCCCAAAGACACTTATTTATCATTTTTGCCCTATGGCACGTTGCTCCATCCACTGGAAAAGACGTTGTTCTTCACCAAACTGTTCTTGGATGGTTGGGAGAAGTTGCTCTCAGAGGATATTTGGTACCATTCTTGCTACCATGGTCTCAGGATCCGTTACAGTTGGCATGACACAGGACTGATGGTCTGATGGTCCCCGGCCATTCATTTTTCTACTCCAAACAATCGGAAAGAGAAAATGACTTTAACTCCAGTCCATCAGTCCAATTCCTGTAGTGTTTGCAGAATATCAGTCTGTCATTGATATTTTTCTTGAAGTAATAATAATAATAATAATAATAATAATAATCCTCCCGCCACCGAAAACATGCGTGCACTGGGGATAGGTCAATTGAGCACACTAAATTGCTCCTAGGTATGAATGTGAGCGTGAATGGTTGTCTGTCTTTGTATGTGGCCCTGCAACATGCTGGCGACTGTCCAGGGTGTACCCTGCCTTCACCCATTGCAGCTGGGATCGATTAATACAAAGTTAGCAAAGATATAAATACTTTTGTGTTGTGCCAAAAAGTGATTGTCTGCAAGAACTTGATTGCCATCCGCTGAAGTGCACAGCTGCTTAAATTTCAGCAGTTATAAGGAAGTGTTTGCAGTGTAATGTGTCACATATAACCCTCCTGAATGATATCTAGCAAGCTTGAAGTACAAACAGTATTTCAGCCACAAGATATAAGCTGCAACCACTTCAAAACGGCTTGACTACTGTAATGACACTAGTATCACTGAAAAGCGCAGCTTCTCTGCTTTAGGAAACTGTTGGAATTTTTATGATTGCGCGAAAGGTTCAAGAGTTACGGTAATTAAAAAAAATATATATTGAAAAACCTGTCTGCGGAGACAGCTTCGGTTTGAAAGCCTAACATGGAACAGGAAAATACCACCGTGTAATCCATTTATTTCAACAAAGTAACTGCATTCTGATTATCACCTATTTTAAGGGTAACTGTAACGGAATAAAGTTACTCATAATTTGTAATCTAATTACGTAACGCCGGTACATGTATTCCGTTACTCCCCAACACTGAGGATGTGACAGCAAGTGGAGTTCAGTGTCATCTCAAACAGTAACAATGTTTAATTTGTGAACTTGACTGAAAAAATAAGCAATTTCTAAGTTTCTTAGAAAGGTATATGTGCCTTGTTTCTGCAATAATGAGAGTACCACATTAAATTTGTGTTGAATAGACAGTTGTCAGACTGGAGAAGCCCTAGGCAGATCTTATGGTGTTCATAAACTACGTGTAGTGTGCTTTTGCTTCAAGCTGTCTCTTAGACATGGGTGTCACCGCCATTCAATCTGAAGGGGATCCCCTCCACGGGTGTCCCCTTCACATTTCATAATTATTCATTTGACCCCCCCCACATTTAACATAAAATATTAGTTCACCCAGCGCTGTTGAATCTTGAATCTTGATTCTTTCGCGAAAGAATCCATTCAACTTAATCGACAGGAGAATACACACACCACTGAAAATCCGCTTCGGGTTTGCCTCCAACTCACCGCATGCAAGTGAACTGAATTGTCAATGCACAGACAGGCTGCTCGAAACTCCACTCACTCACACAAACCCCGCCCCCAACCCAAACCCCGCCCCATGCCCACGCCCAAACTCCACCCCCACGCGTAGAACGATGTGTCCCCCTCACACATTAAAAATGCCTTCGACCTTCCTGCTCTTAGATTATGCAGCCCATCAAGAGCAATGTATCTCTGAAACAAATTTACTGAGTAATTTACTGAAATAAACATTCTCTTTCTTCAGTAATGAGCACTGCAAGGATCCGACACTACAGACTGGCTGTGGTGTGTCTGGGGCTGCTGTGTGTTCTCCTCCTGGCTGCCATCACAGTGCTGTTGCTCCAGTTTACCAGCTTGACTACAGAGAGAGACCAGTTGCACACCAGTTACAATAACCTGACCTTAGAGAGAGACCATTTATTGACCAGGTACCCCAACCTGACTGCAGAGAGAGACCAGTTACTGACCAAGTACAAAAAACTGGCTTCAGACCATAACAACTTAGAGACAAGCTACATCACTGTGCTCAACGAAAGGGATGACTGCAAGAGGAAACTTTCTCATTAGAATAAGGTTAGTTTACATGTAACACATTCTTTCTGTGTTTGTTCTGAGCTCTGCCTTTGTCCTGCCCCCTGATTTGCAAGTTCAGAAACCCTGTCCTTGTGCATTTATACCCCTCCCTGTGGGTTTGCTGGCCTTTGCTATGTCGTCTGCATGCATTTCTCTGCCCTGTGAGTTCCCATCACTACCCTGTTTTCTTTCGCCGTTCTGTGTCTGTCCTGGTTGTGTTTTCTAGTTTGTTATTTCCTAGATACTGATTCAGTGTTTATTTCTAGTTGAATTCCCTTACGCTTCTGGCTATGTCTTGTATCAGCATCATCACTAACCCACAACAGAACGCATGCTCTGAAAATGCAAAATGTAATTTGCCAAAAAATATATAAACAAAAAATTTAACACATAAATACTTATTATTTGTACTATATTTAATAAACAAACAAGTCTGACATTCTCTTTTGGTACAATATTTCATCTCACTCTGTTGGAACTAGTGTTTGTTACATGCGATAAAGAGAAAACCATGCCTTATTACTTATTTCTTTTATGTCTTATTTCTAGCACTTTTGAATACTTCTGAAGCTGTATCTGCGTGAGCGAGTCAGGTGTGCGAAAAGAATGATGACTGGTCAACCAAGACAGCAACAAGAAATGAAAGGGAAGTTCTCAAAGGAGATGATAAGATCATAGCAAGGACTCATGTATAAAACAAATATCTGCAACACAGTGTGTGTGTGTGTGTGTGTTTAATGCATAGTGAACTAAGGTTGCTGTTTTTGCTACATTGTATAGATTGGTCCAGTTAGTATAAGTTTCATCATTTTTGTGCTTTTGTCCCAGTTGACTTGATTTCCTCATTGGACCAAATGAATGTGTGCCACCTTGGATTATTTTTACTTCTCTTCAAGTTATTCCTCTTCTTCTGTTGTTTATTATGTGACAGTACCCTGGCCCAACTTCCTGTAATTGCTCAGATAGTCTGAATCATCCAACAAGCTCTTCAAATAAACTCTGGACTGAAACCATAGCTTTTGGTCAGACCAAATTTTTGGTCTGAGGCACCATACACACCTTCGTTTTGGCCAGAGTCTGAAGGTCTGGATCAAACAACGTACTAGTAAAACATCCTAATAACAGTAACATGGCTGTCTACTGCTGTCAATACACCTGAATTTAAATCTAGCAGATTCTGTTCTGTACATTTTTTTAGATTTCATACCTGTAAGAATAATGCACTTTCAGGCATCTTGAGACAAATGATATCCTGCATATGTTTTTAAGTAAATATTCATTTGAACAGTGAGAACGGTGAGTAAACCTTTTAGAGTTAGCAAGTGAAAGGGACATATTTTATGACTTTTGTGATATTTCACTAAGCAATGTAAATAACTTAACGCAACACTGTGATTATTGTGGTTATTATTATTATTATTAGTAGTAGTAGTAGTAGTAGTATTATTATTATTATTATTATTAAGAGATTAGATAACAAACCTTTATTAGTTAAAGAAGTTTTGTTTCTTTTTTAAAGTGATACTGTTAGAGTTTGCTTGAAATATTATGTCATAAAATAATTTAAATTGTGTAAACTGCAAACAGATTGTTTAGTTAAACCTGATTCTGAACTTGGGTTTAGGCAAAAAGATATTGCCCTGCCCCCTGGTGGTGAATTTAAAGCCTTGCAGTGCTTTCTATGGCCTGTAGTCCACAGTTTTGACATTTTTCACAGAAGTCTGATCATTTTTACAGTTTATCTTTTCGTTTTGCTGCAAATTGAGGTCATGTCTAGTCTGTCTCAGTCACACCCCCCAGCGGGCACCAGCGCCTGAGTATTAGGTGTCCTCAGGGTCTGTCGCGTCCTTATGATGTCATGTGTTGTGTGTGTGGTCATCCGGTACCTAGGCAACTCAGAGTCTCATTAGCTCATTAGTGGGGTTGCTAGGTACCTGACGACAAGTCCACCTTTCTTGGGTTAAGTTTAAGTGTGTTTCATTAAGATCATTATTGTCCCTGTCGTGTGATCGGTTGTTTGTGTGTGTGTGTGTGTGTCTCTCCTTCAAGTTTAAAGCCCAGCCGATCCGGAGAGGTAGTTGTGTCACCAAGAAGCTGTAGCAAGCTTTAGCAAAAGCTTCACCTAGCTCTTTAACAAGCTGCTGTTCAGGTTTTTCTATTGTTACTTTGTTTTGAAAACCTTATCTTATGCCTGTGCTCCTAGAAAGGAGAAATGGGTTTGTGTCACGACAGCTCCTGCTATCTCCAACAATCGTACTCCAGATGGCAGCTGGAGAGCAGAATATTACCGGAGGATTTATATGAACTGAATCACCATTTGGTGCATGCACAAGTCTATGATAGTTTGCCTTCTGTCGGTGTCTCCCCCTTATGTTTGCAGGCATCACGCTTTTGGTGAGCAGTGCTTTCATTGTGAACGAGTATCCCATCTGGAGAGAAGGTGCTCCAGGATCAGTTCCTACGTTTGTTCATTAAGAAGCTTGTTTTCATTCGGAGCTCTGTGAAGCTCACTCTAGTACTTGAGTTCATTAACCCTTTAAGCACCAGGGTTTTTTAAAAGAAAAACTGTATCAATATTTCAAAAGCTTGTGGCTTAAAAGGGGTTAAATATAGAGACTTACTGTAAATTAGAAAAATGTTGGGCATGACCCAAAGTTTATGTGGGGTATAAATATACTTCTGTAATTTGCATATTATAATGTCATCATGATGTTTATACACCAACAGACTCATCAAAGTGTTTAATCCAGTTCTGATACACTTCCTCGTTTCTCAAATAAACCCAGCCAACTTTATCATTGCTATTTCCAGCCTTATTCAGACCCAGATCGCACGCTGTGAGCTGAACTGCGCTCTCTGGCTGCTCACGCAGCAGTGACTTGGGACTCGGTTACCCCGCTGTTTACTCGAAACTTTAAACAGGAAGATGATGTATTTTTGGTCTTGATTTGAAGTACTACATGTCTGCCAACTAGTGGTAGAGAATACAAATGCTATTTCACATGATATTTGTAAATACAGTCTATTTTATTCATGATGACATCGCAATTCTGCGACTTTGGCGCTTAAAGGGTTAAAAAAACTCTATTCGTATCTTCAGTTGTCTCCCACAGTTGTGTCCATCTTGCATGCATGACCTGACAATTGAAGGCTTCATGATAAAGGAAGGTTTGCAAGGTGAACAAGAAAGTACACAAACATGACGGAGTAATTTCAGTTCTGTCAGAAAGAAATAAGAAAAAAGTACTGGCGATGTTTATAGAAGGCTGTCCCAAGCATTTGATATAAGTTTATTCAATCTTCCAATGTCTAAGATCCTTACTGTGTCACATCATTCCCCCCTTTCCTCGTTCTCGGGCAGTGTTGGGGAGTAACAGAATACATGTACCGGCGTTACATAATTACATTACAAATTATGAGTAACTGTATTCAGTTACAGTTACGGTTAAAATAGGTGGTAATCAGATTACAGTTACTTTGTTGAAATGAATGGATTACGCGGCGGTATTTTCCTGTTCCATGTTAGGCTTTCAAACCAAAGCTGTCTCTGCCGACAGTATATTTATATTTTTTTTTTATTACCATAACTCTTGAACCTTTCACGCAATCTAAAAAATTCCAACGGTTTCCGAGTGATATCGCTTTTCAGTGATACTAGTGTAATTACGGTAGTCATTTTATGGATCTTTTCATTCGAGGCTGTAGCTGGCCAGGGAAACATTTTTTGGGCTTACTCGCCTGGATGATTAGGCCTGGTTCTCCTAATGCCACTCACCCGAATTTGGACTTAGTCATTTTTATGGAAGTTTTCAGAAGAGGGGGCTTTCACCAAGAACCAGGC
>JBBPCY010119655.1:0-17833 GCA_037974405.1 Brachyalestes nurse | reverse complement strand
CTGCTTCACTTGGTGAATGGGTTAAATGCAGAGGAAGAATTTCTTGCTGTTCACACTGTGTGCTGTGGTGTGTTCACGTATGACCGAATGATCAATTCACTATTTAACAAACCTCTTACTCCAGACTTATACTAATAAAAATACTAATATGAATTTGTCTGTCTATTAGTAATGACTAGACTGAAGCAAAATGTTAATAGTCCTGTGTTTATGAAGTGGATTAAGTCCCATGTTATTTTCTGTTTTTCTTCATATACTAATATTTTACTGTTTTTTAACTGAACCCCGATTTGTTTTTTCTAGATGGCACAAAATCTTCAAATCTCGTCTGATGGCTGCCATTACAACGTATGGAAACACAGCTTTCATTGTGGTCATCTGCATTCTGGTCTTCCTCCTGGTTGGTGAGTAGGAAAACTCTTCATGCATTTTGACCGCCCATTGCATTTCCAAACAAACACTGAATAGGATGGTTTTTTTTGTTTGTTTGTTTGTTTTTTTTACTATTTTATGAAATATGAATCCACTTAGTTTACATATATGAACCCTTCTTTTTCATCTTTTTCATGTTATTAGCTTGTTTGTAGCAGTTTTTGAAGATAGGACTGTTTGTGTGTGTGTTCATAGATGCTTTCAGAGAAGTGCGGAAGTATAGCGTGACTGACAAGGTGGACTTGTCCAACAACCCTGTGGCCATCGAACACATCCACATGAAGCTTTTCAGAGCGCAGAGGAACGAGTACATTGCAGGCTTCGCTCTGCTTCTGTGCCTGTGAGTCGTGTACTTGTATACTCCTTCAGGCACTCCTGCTTAGTTCACGTGTTAATCAAATCAGACATTCCAACCATTCCCGCCAAGCTCAAAGGGTATCAGAGAGGGATACAGTGGCTGAGTTACTAGAGCTGTACGTTCTATAAGTGGTTGATAAGTATACAGCCAGTAAACAGAACTGAAATTGGCACCTCGTGCTTAGGTATGTGTAGTCGCCTGTTATGGTCATGTTCATTCTTTTCAGTTCTTTAAAATAAACCATAGTGAATTACACCACCACTCCACACTTGAACCACTGGACTCTCAGGTCTCCCCCAAGGTAGGAATGTCATAACTATATCAATAGGAGACAGACACAGAAGGCTATAGGGAATGAAACTAGTGTGTAGTTCTCCTTGCTCTCTGCATTCCAAACATTTAACTGATGGGAATGCACATTACAGGCTGTATGACATAACATTCCACCTTCCATATTCATTTGTACTTGACCTTGTCAGTGTTTCAGATGACTCATTGATAGTAAAAAACTGAAATACAGCCCCTCCCCCAAATTTGCACAGGTGATATCACTATTAAACCATCCTACTGCTGCTAGCACCTGTTCATGAGAGGTTTGTAGTTTCGCTGTACTGTTATATACGGTCAGAATTCCGCGTAATGCAGTCATTGCCGTATGAAAGTCATTTAGAATGTTTTGGTGTGAAGTTGTTTGGTATAGAGTAACATACTAACTCTAAATTAGGCATTGGAATGTCAACAGCATAAATATAGTACAGTTTCGTGCTATTCAGAATGACCAGTGAACCTAGTCATGTCTTCTGAATGTTTATATGTAAAGTAAATAATGGTACACTCGCAGCAAATCTGGAAAAAAACATTTCTTTCTACGTTCTTTCGCTTTAATATTGATGTCTAACTCTCTGCCTTTTGTCCAGACTGCTTTTTTAACCGTTATCAGGCAGCATATTTGTAACTATTTTTAATGTAATAATTTTCTGTTGTGTAACTTTAAGAGGCATTGATCTTTCATCACCGCTATGAACAATTCTTCCAGTTTCTCTAAAATGGAACATTTAATTAAACCTTTCTGATTGACTTTGTTGGCATCTTAACCCTTTAATAATGCAAAAATGCTGAAAAAGGAGTTTTTAATCTGGTACCAGAAATTTCCCTATGTAGAAATGAATGGCAATTTTTAAATGTTTTGAATGCATCCAGCTGGGGGCGCAGGTCTTCACTTTCCCTTCCCTTTCCAATAAGAGAGCCTGATAAAACCCCCTAATTTACCTACCACTCTAACTGGCTCTGTAAGTTTGCTAAACTGTTATATATACGTGAAAAAAATGCTTACAGTACTTATTAATGCTTTGTTTTGCTATGTCATGCCTATATATATATATATATATGTATGTATGTATGTATGTGTGTATATATATATATATATATGTGTATATATATATATGTGTGTGTATATGTATAACAATTCAGGGCCAAAAAAGTAGGACCCACACACCTAATCACAACCTGTTGAAGGCAGCAAATCTATTTACAGTTATAAAAGTGGGATTAAGCATCAAGTAATTGTATCTTCTGTCAGGCAGATGTTCATTTTACAGTAACAGTGGAAAGAATGGTCAGCAGGGGACCCTACATAGTTTCCATTCCCAAACCTCATCCAAGATTACACAGCTTCTAACCATGTGATTGGCCAGTCTATGCTTACGTATAGCACAATGCACAGTGACTCTTCCAGGCTGTCAGTCTTTCAGTCTGCATGTTTTCTCCTTACAGGGGCAATCCCGCATTTCTCGAAATGATGGGGTATTAATAGGCTGCGAGGTGCCTTCTGCAGCTACTTTCCCTGGCGGCCTGACTTGTAACCAGTTAGGCAGCTGCTTCACCAGAGCATGTGATCAAGCAACTGTTGATGAAAATTTAGCCCAGTATTCACATTACAGGAGGAAGTACCCTGCCAGGGAGTGCACAGCTGCTGTATGGATCTCTAACATGGCCCATGACATTTTGATGTTTTGATGGGAGCTGATTTACTAAGCATTCAAAACAGAAAAAGCTACTTTAAGACGTTAGAATCCAGAGTCAGACACAGGTTAAGACACAAGAAGAGTGATATATAAATACATACCTTTCATACAAGTTGCAGCCAGTATTGCTTTATAAGAATAAACACAGATATTGTCATACAGTAAAGATAAATATCTCACTGTTAAAGTTTAACAGATAAATTGAAATGAAACACAACTGAAAAATACTTTTTAATGAATATATATAAATAAATATGATATAAATATATAAATCAGATAGTTTTGTTAAAAACTGTTTTGGACAACCTATAGTCTTCTGTAAACCTGACTTTAATATGATGTGTTGGTGCAGCTGGAGCCACTGTACACTGTTTCTCCTCAGGCTCAAACTGCTGGGCCACTGAGAACAATGTGGAAAGTACCTGCTGCAACCGGAGAGTGATGACTGGACCTTGGTGAATGCAGGTCTAATACAGATGAACTCATGCACAGTGAAAGGCCAGGGAATGGAGTGATCACATTTAGCACGTATGCTAGGTGTAGCCTTGGATCTTTAGCATGTATTCTAATGGCAGATTTCTGTGGTTAACATACATACCATTGTCAGGTGGTTCAATACCAGCTCATCTTGCACGCACACTTTATTAAGATGTCCTTTTGAAAAAATTGCAAACCCCTCAGGACACCTTCTGTATAGCCATAATTTATTTCACCATGTGATGTTTGCCCTTACTGTATTTGCAGGCATATAGAGGAGTGTAATATTTGTGCATTAACCTTTTCTTTCAGAGCAAACAAACCAAAATTTCTAGCAGAGTGTATTTTGTTTCCTGGGTGCAGTCAGTTGTTTATGTACTTTAATATATTAGCTGGTAGTTATATGTAGGAGCAGATAGTGGTGTATATGAAACAGGCTCTGTGAAATGAAATAGGCTCTCTCTAGGGGTTCTGCAACCCAATCTCTGTCCAGAGAAGCCCACACATCATTCACCTCTTTAAGTTGTGTATGAAAGGTCTCATAGTTCCTGACATAATTTCCAAAAAACAATGTCTGGAAATCACCATGAGACATTATTGGAAAGCTTTGGGTGTGCAGTCCCCTGCGAAGAAAAAAATTACCCCTGACAAGGGAAAACAAGGTTCTGTGGGTATTTTGGAAGTTCAGTGTTGGTTCTCTAGCCACTTTTTCATGTTCTCCATTGCACTCCAAGCAGGACCCCTTACTTAATCTTTTGGACCCTAAGCCTTAATACTTTGGGTGGACGCTGACTATGAACTTTAAAAACATGCTACGCCATGATGGTATCCATTCAGAAGAGTCGAGACTTCTCTGTCTGCTTCTTCCAGATATTTTGGTTATTTTTCTTAAAAATAAATGGACAAATAATATACTTAAATTTTCACAAGGTATTTGTCTGTTCCCCCCAATGACGATTCACTGTTTGACATGGACTGAAAGGTTTGTTAGAAGTAGGAGCGGTAGTCAAGGAATTGGGGTTGTTTTTTGCTCAAAATTATGAAGAGCCATCTTTACGAACATGCCAAGTCTCTTTTAGGAAATTGTCATCTGAATATTT
The DNA here is from genome assembly GCA_037974405.1 of Brachyalestes nurse. Classification (NCBI taxonomy): domain Eukaryota; kingdom Metazoa; phylum Chordata; class Actinopteri; order Characiformes; family Alestidae; genus Brachyalestes; species Brachyalestes nurse. The sequence continues at coordinate 13,442 of JBBPCY010119655.1, read as the reverse complement.
TTGCTGTTAAAGATAGATTTATCAGGGCTAAAAGTGAAAGAGTTGACAGCCATCCGATACTTGAGTACTGTTAGGACCTGCAGAGAAATTCTTAGGAACTAAACCATACTTTCCTTTAGAGCCCATAACAGATCATTTAGGTCAGTATAACCTTTTAACCTTCAGAACTTTATAGCCGGTATGCAGTTGTTTGATGATAATGGAAAATATCACATTCTTGAATGTGGTTTCATGAAACACCAGAGATTATCTGTGCTTTTTTTACCCGGCATTTGTGCCCCTGATGATTTTGTCCAACCAATATATTGGTCTGGCGAATAGAGCCAGTGGTGCTCCTTTGGATGCACAGCCATCGATGGCTGTTGCATTGCTGGGAATTGACTCTGAGTTCTGGTAATAGAACACAACCTTCTTGGCCAGCTGCATCATTTGAAATGCATGTGTTTATTAGTTTTATTTTTTAAATTTGTTTTATTTTTCCTGTCTCAGGTTGTTGCGGCGCCTGGCCTCACTGCTCTCTCAGCAGGCCACACTAATGGCATCCAACGAGGCGTTTCAGAAGCAAGCAGAGGGAGCCAGCGACGCCGCCAGAAAGTACATGGAGGAGAACGAGAAGCTCCAGGAGGTAAGAATGACTCAACAGCCATGGCCCCACTGACCTTTGCCAGGACACATGATCCTGAAATGAGTCAAATTAAATATATACCATTCTACAAGGTGAAGGAAGTTAAATAGAAGTGAATGCAGATCAAACACAGCGATAGCGTATGAGCTGAGGCGTAACTTAACTCTAAAAGAATGTAATAAGTAATAAAGTGAGTTTAGTACAGGGGATGTCACACAAAAAGAGATAATTTGGTCTGTGCCCTTATGTCCAAGAGCTAAAACAGGACAGTGTTTTCACAAAACTGTTTTATCTGATGTTTGAAACCTGATACTGTGATCTTAGGATCTCCTGAAGCTTACAGTAACGTCAGTTGGTTTTTGTACTGGCATATCACAGTACAGCTCAGCAGTCATGTTTCAAGAGCAATCTTATATAAGCTGGGTACAGTAAATGTGGTTTTCATTTAGGATATCACCACCCTACATGTTTAAAAGTTGAATAATGCTCACAGGCAGGTATACTAGTGTCTAATTTTGGTTTGTATTAAGTAAATTGATAAGTGAACATTTTTATTTTGTTTTTAAACTGGCTGTGAATGAGATTTAAAGTTATTAGGAGATGTCTCCATGCACAGGCCTAAAATGATGTAAACAGTAATACAAATAGAACAGAAGCCAGGAACTGGATATTTAAGCTCTTTTTAAGTGTTACCACGGACCAGTTGATAAAGAAGCTGTGAATTAAACTAAGCATAAGGAGTGTTACATTGCTGAATGCAATTGTGTTTGCATTAACTTTGCTGTGGACATTCATTGTGGCTATAAGTAATTTGATGCCAGCAATATTTGGATTTGCTAAAATTATTGATATTATTATTATTATTATTATTATTATTATTATTATTGAAGGATTGCTCACATATAGAACTACTTTTGAGGTTATAGCTGTAAATGTACATTGTCAAATGTGACGTTTTTTAAGGTTTGGCATAGATTGTTGAATGATTGATATGCACTATGCACATGATTAGCCTCTGGCTTCCTCTAGCAGCAGCATGCCGTTTAGTAGGCTTTGCATTCACACCTGTTCATTAAATTTTCATTCATCGCCTTGCACTCTAGTGTTCATGAACATATGGTCAGTGGCTCTCTGTTTTCAGTGCATATTATAGAGCTCCTGAAGCTTGTCGCTTTATGACTAATTCATCACTTGTCTCGAGTGAAAGTGTCCATATAAAGGCCCTCATAAATGAGAACATCATCTTTAAATTCAAGTTAAATATACATTTAATTATAGTCTGGGCTAGATGACTAAAGAGCCCAGGTGAAAAAGGTGAGCAGAAGGCTTTTATACTAATGTCAGCATGGCAGTCAATGACTCACAAATAGAAGTTTAAGTTTACATTGTGAACATGAAACAATATAAAGATAAAACTAGTTTCTCCTTTAACCTGTTGTACAACATATAGGCTCTAGAGGGTGGTGTTGTACACTTGGTATATACCAGTAAATGTGAATCAGCTGTTTGAGCTGGTATAAAGACTGAGATTTTATACCTTGACCCTAATTTCGACAAAAAAATTCTGTGGTTGCGAGATTTTAATATTTGTAATTATTTGTAAATGTTTGAGTTTACTTGATGATAAATTAAAACTACTATTGAAATCAGCTTTGTGCTTTTGTTAAGATTTTCCAAAGAAAGGCAGGTTTGATGTTACCTGTGAAGTTTTTGAAAAACTGTAGAGCTATAAAACGGAAGATGCTATAATCTGCTGCAAAAGCCTTTTAATAAGGTAAGAGCAAGACTGCTACTTCACTCAATGAACTGTAGTGAATGTCTGAACACACTATTATAGCAGCAGGCCATATGATCTCCGTTCCAACATGGACATGCGGTAACTCACTGTACTGCTCGTCGTGTCTCACCACGCAGGGTCACAGAGCACGTGGGATTTACACATGCCAGTGTTTATGTTCATACATAACACATGGCACACTGTAGAGAGCCACAAATCCTCTGATGGACACACAACAGAATCAATATTAACAATACTGTAAGATCATGATATATGTATTTTACATTAACAGGATAAATTGTTGCATTACCAGTGTGTTTTTTGGGCATATAGTAGATATTGTGTACTTTAGAACCGTGAGCAATTACATGTTTAAAAAGGAGCATTATTAGTCCTGTTTAATTGGATATGGTGAAACACTAAATAAAATTCATAGTTTGTGGTACAATTTTAGTTTGACTATAACTTAAAACTTAAGTTTTGTAATAGTTTGCGTCAATAAAATGTTTAAGTATCAGGATGTCTGAAAATATGGACAAAGAACTGTATACGTTTCATTAAAAGGACATTTTAACAGGAATCCCAGGTAGCGTAGCTGGAATCAGTTTTTTATCAGGATGCTGGAATAACCAGTTAGCCAAAACGTGCTTGATGTCTTTTTTGTATTCAATTTTGTACTGATGCTCTGAAGCTAATATAGTACAAGCACGATTTATTATCCAAATGATGTGAATCTCCAATGTTTCTTTTGAACTCAAGTGTATTAATAAATAGAGAGTTTGTTCCATTTTTTTCTGATGCCTCTACTCATACAGGAAGGCTTTACACTAGAGGTTGTAGCATTTCTGTGAGGACTTGATTGCATTCAGTGCCAAGAGCATTAGCAAGCTCAGGTACGGATGTTGGATGATTAGTTCTATATTGCAGATGACACTCCAACACATCCAAGGGGTACTGGATGGAGCTCCATTACACACAGGGCCATTGCTCCTGCCCATTGCTGTGGGGCTGTATACCCTAGCCTTGGCTTTGAGCACGGTGACCTTAGTAACTGAATTAGTAGCAGAAGACACTATTCAGAAGGGCTATCTGGATGCTTTTGGACATGAAGGATACATTTGTATGCAAAAGGGTTTGTGTGCATTTTTTGCACGTGTTAATTTGGTCACTTTACATTTAAATGGAATATTTCAATTATTGCAATATTTCAAAATAGACAACAATAAATTGCCATATGACTATGTCAGCATGTAAAAGATTTTGGGTGATGGACTTCCATTACTTGTTACTGCTAACAATTGCAAAACTAAACAAAGTTTTTAAACAAAAACTTTGGGCGCCAAACACGTATTGACCGATTGACTTCTTGTAAGAAAAAATTCAGAGAAGAAGAAAATTTCCGATTTTCCAGTGAACAGTTGCGTTAAATGGATGTACAGCTGAGCAGTGCATGAACTGCTGACAAAAAAACAGATCTTGTACAGTCAGTCCTTCAGCAAGGTGGTGTGATGTTCCTCAGCGTGATGTTTACCTGATCGCACTGCTAAGTGTTAATAGTCTTGAGAGTTTGGTAAGGAGAGTTTGCTCTGTGAAAAACGTTAATCCACTCACTGTGCTGCTGTCAAATACACAGGCCGGTATTGATCTCTGTTCATCAGCCACCATGATCGATCAGGTGCTAGAACACCACACACCATTTTTAATCACTGTGAGTGAATGATCAACTGCTAGTTTGAAATATTCATTCATGATATGAGTTTGTTCTCATAGCCAGGATAATTGAAATGCTAATTAGTCCTGATGGCTGTCGCCTTGAAAAAAAGTCTTCATTTCCTTTTTGCAGTTTAACAGGTAGACCCACAATGAAGCTGTGGTTTTTTCCACTTCCCTGTATTAAGGTTGGATTTGGACTTGTTATTATATCTGCTCAAAACATCAAAACCCGCCTGACCTAGATACAGTACTCTCTGCGTCTTCCCCCCGAGGGCACAACTCAACCTTGTTCTAAGTGTTTTAAAACAGGCCTCTATTCTCCACAAGCCCAGCATATGGGCTTTTGGGGTGTGACTCATTCAAAAGTGCCTTGTCCATTTAATTTGTTTTTGTTTCATATGACTTTTTCAGCACTCTGCAAAATAACTGCGTGTAGGTACATGTATAATTACATTTGTAATCGATTCCACAAACACCTACACTTTTCCCCTGTTTTATCAACTTCACTGACTGTAAAGGTGAACTTTGTAGTTCACTGTTACAAACTGCTGTCTGTCTGTTTCTCTGCATCGTTAACCTCCTTTAGACCTCCCAAGACCACTAAGCCCCCACACACTGCTCCCCAGGCGCTGTGTTCCTGGCTGCCCGCTGCTTCACTTGGTGAATGGGTTTAAATGCAGAAAAAGAGTTTTGTGCTGTTCACACTGTGTGCTGTGGCGTGTTCATGTATGACAGAATCTTCACTTCGCTTCACTTTACCCTGTCATCAATTATCAGGACCCTCACAGGGCCACCAAGGATTATTCTTAAACACAGCAGTGACACTGACATGGTCTTTGTGTGTGTTTGTGTGTCAGTCTGTGTTTGTGTGTGCTGCACAGAGTGGGTCCGGAGTTTTTAATCACGGTGTCCACTTACTGTCCACACCTTGAAGATGTAAAGTTATTGTTATGGTTCTTCTGATGTTGTTCAGTTTGTGTTATCCTCTAGTCCTCAAGTCTAATGGCCAGAGGTTCACGTACACACACACACACACACACACACACACACACACACAAATACATATACGCACAAACAGGCCAGTATCATATCAGTGTCACTGCTGAGCTAAAAAGCTAAGAATGAACCACCACCTAAACACTGTCTGCTCACTGGTGGTCCTGTGAGGTGCTGATCATTGAAGAACAGGGTAAAGAGGGCTAACAGATGATGAAGCGAAACAGATGGACTGCAGTCTGATTGTAAGTCTATGAACTGCACCTATGTAGTCAGTGAAGCCGATAAAACAGACAATGAATATAGAAACAAAATAGGTGTATCTGATGAACTAGGCAGTCAGTGTAAAAAATATTTTTAGATTTATTATATTCAAGACATTGTAACCCATAAAAAAAATCAAACATGGAATCTAATTATTTACCTTGAAACTATCACAAATTAAAGTCTGTTTAAACCCTTGCTTAAAACAAATTGAGATGTATCGATGCAGAAGTGTTTATTTTGAAATATTAGATCTGTTCATTAGTAAGAATCATTTTCATCAGTGTGCCAGAATTTTGGGCTTTTTTTAAAGAAAAATTTCAGTGTATTTTTTTTTCTTTTCTGTATTCCACTAATAATTAAATGCTTCTTCTAGTCAGAGTTGTGCCAGAACATACCTCAAATAAATAAATCATGACAAGCATTAGCTAAATTACAGTTAAATTACTTTAAAAATCAAGTTGGTATGAGTTCTGAGATTCAGCCCTTGTGTGTCTTATATTTTTAGAATGGTATTGTAAGTTTTCCCAAGACTGGGTACTCTGAAACCTGACTGGTGCAGCAGCGGTGCACAGAATACTTAATTTGTCCTTGCTTTCCCAGTATCTTCCTATGTCTTCTTTTGAATGAGGTGTGTAATATCAGAGTGTAACATAATATAAAAGATCAGAGCGAACCCTCTTGCTTTGGGCTCTTGCTTTATATAGAGCCATTCTTTAAAGTCCTCGTTAATCCTGAAGTGATGTTCACATGAGTAGATGTAATGCCATGCAGATGCCCTTCACACAGTTGCTTTTCAGTAACTTGCTGATGTTTGAAATGATTGTTACTAGCCAACAGTTCCAGCAGTCATCGTGTCATGTTATTACATGGTTATGAGTAGAGCATTACTAAATGAACATATAAGGTACTATGATGTTATAAAGGATTCCATGCACATCCTTTAATAGGGGTAAATCTTATATTATATATATTATATATTTTATTTATTTATTTATTTATTTATTTAATTAATTAATTTAATTATTTATTTATTTATATTCACCACACCTTCCATAGAATGTGTTATTTCAGAGAGTTCTCAGATTTTTTCAAAGGGTCATGACAAATTACTCTCTTGTAAGACCATAGTCTTATGTAACTAATCGCTGGTCCTACATCAGCTTCATTATCCTGTATATATGTATGAGCTGAGGAGGGGTTGGAAGGTGATGTCCCATGATACCCCTCTGTATGAAGTGCTGTGTTCTTTGAGAGTTTATAATAAAGGGTAGGTGAAGGGACTGCAGCGTCATGACTTAGTCCATGCAGGAGGGCAGATGGCCATTTGCTTATCCACAATCAAAGCAGTGCACAGAACATAAAAAAATATACATGCAGTCCGACAGTTGTCTGTTGCTTAAACCAGCCTTACCCTTTCTTGTGTAGCTTTAAAGTGATGGTTTGGTCAAAATCGTTGTAATTGCTGTACTGCATTGATCATGAGATATGTTGTAAATTGACATGCGCCTCTGATTTATGATAGTACCCCCTGCTGAACACATGAGTGTTCCTGCTGTTGACCTGTTGATGCTGCTGACCTGTTAACCCTGCTGATCCATGCTCTGGGCTCTCTTGCTTGCAGAGGCTAAAGGAGGCAGGCCTAGAAGTGCCAGAGGCGGGAAGCAAGACCAAGAGCAGCGCTGAAGAAAACAAGGCTCTGAAGGAAAAAGTCGGGCAGCTGAAGGACGAGCTTGATGCTACCAGGAAAGGTATGATTCACACCAGTGATGAGTATACAGGGTAGTGATGAAAGGTGTGATGCAGATGTCAGGTCTGTTTAATGAGCAGAGGTGGAGCACAGTCAGCGAGCATAGAGAGTGTGCGGCCTTTCTGCCAGGAGAGAAATATGTTTTGGGTTTCCTGTGGGAATATTTGTATCTTGATAATGCTCGATTTCCAACCAGTGACATATTAATGTGGACAAGAAGTATAGTGCTGTAGTTGTATACTAGGAAAAGAGTAAGGGATGCAAATCTGGCATGTCTTCAGTTTTATTTGAGGGTTCTTTTAAAACTCAATACATTTTGAAATCTGAGCTATCAGGATAATTCAAAATATGATGTACACACACACACAGTGGAATATAGACAGTGAAACAGTACACCAATCATTTTTGTGAGGTTGCTGTTTAGTTTCACAGTTTGGTTTGGTTACTGTGGTGTGTCAGGTAATTTGCTTTAAAACCATGTATTGCGTATTAAATGTGTGCTTCAGTTTTTACGTTGGGAGCTTTGTATTGTGTAGTAAAAGAAGTGTTGCACAATGTATTGTTTGTTACTGTGATACTACAGGGTGTCTGAAATGACATTTTACAAAGTAAATCCCTTTAAAGCACCGATTCATTGATGCATTTTGGGTGTAACACAGCATTAGGGAGGGTCTTTGAGTTTGCTACTGTGTTTTCTCAATGAAGTGTGGTAAGGGTGGGAGGTGAAGGTGAAACATATCATTGGTTAATATTGTTTTTCCCTGCCTGATGATGCGTGCTGCTTTATATGAACTATTGAGGTAAAGAGGTCAACTTTGACTACAAAATGGCCTTAGTTTATATAATGCAGCAGAAGAGGTGTACATTGGAAAATATAATTTATCATTTAAAATAGAAAAAGGACATCTTTTAATTAGGTTGAATTAAACCAGTAGGTTTTTGTGTCTGATAAGACTTGAGGAACTGTGGCTGCATCTTCAAAGCAGCTAATGAGCTTGAGGGAACCGTTGCAGTGGTAGATTGTGACGACTCCCAATCTTTTATGCAGGTGTTATTTCCTGGGTGAATAATGTGCTAACATGTTAGTTTCGAATTCCAGTTCAAGAGGTTTATTTGTCACATGCAGTACCTACTTAGTACAACCTTCAGTGAAATGCTTTTCATGCAATACCCACAGGCCGTGTTACACAGAACTGACAAGACAATATCAATCAAACAAAATAGAAATATAGTTTAGAAAGTTAGAAGCTGGTTTATCAAGGTAACATTATTAACATAGAAATGTCTTTTCTGTTCTTGGTTCTAGTTAATGCTAGCTCATTCTAGTCCATGCCAGTTTATTCATCCACCTCCTTAACAATAGGTTTTTGGCACTTAACACACTTGTGTTAAGAAACTTGTTTGTAGTAGCAAAGAATATTATCCATACATACTTTAAAAATACAAGCAAAGCTGTCTTAATGTGCAGCCTGTATATTTTTCCTTGATGTGGTGTAACAATTTATATTAGGATTGGATTTTTGAATGGCACTTCTAGATGTATTAAAACGAACTTGAGAATGCCTGCAGACACCTTGTCTTATTATTTTGTCTAGATCACGCAGCCCTTTTGAGAAATTACTTATAAGTAATGTTGTGTTAAGTCAGGTGTTGATGTTTATGAGCTGTTTTCCAATAATCATTTGCACTCTTAGTACACTTTGTGCTACTGAGTGGGAGTTGGTAGAGGACACACTGTCAGTGCAAGAAGAAATTCTTAAAAACAAACAGGCTTCATAAAGCTTTCCAGTTAGAACGTCTTGCACAACTCTGCATGTGTACCAGGCCCTGTTTCTGACACACACACACACACACACACACACACACACACGGACACTGCTCAGCTGTGTTTGGCCGGGGCACTATGAAGGTTCGTGGACTGTTGACATGGCTCGTTGTGTTCAGTCTAATTTCAATAACTGGGCTCTGACTGGAACAAGTTTGGGTTGAGCCCTGACCCACAGACCTCATTAATCTGAGAATCTCTGGCCAGCATCCAGCATAGAGAAGAGTTCGGTACAACTGGTCATCTTGTTCCCTGCGACGTTTTCTTTACATTCTAACCACAACTTTGCTTGCGTCCAGTTTCAGAGAACATGATACTGTTTGTGAACTCTGTTTACAAATGGTAGGCCTATAAAAAAAATTGCAAAATGAATTGAATCTTGTGAGCGTCCAGTGGGCTGTGGCTTGTAGGGCATTTGCAATTGGTCCCTCCTAACAAGTATTTCTTAACTGCTTTTATCCACAGTGTTCAGTTCCCTTGATATTTGTTTTCCATTAAGAATTTTACTGTGATGATGAAACTCAGTGAGGTGGGTCTTAAAGCCCTGCGTTCTCCTAACTGCATAAACAATAATTCTGAATAATTTATAGTAGCTACTTAGTCTTAATTAAACCTTAATGATTGAAGTTACTAAAGGTCTAGATACGTACTGCATAAGAAACTGAATAACAAGACTACAGTTCAATCCCACTCAATGAGTGACAATTCGGCATCTGTGTAGGTGGACATTTGTTTCTGTTGGCTATAAATAGACATGTAAATTTGACCTGCTTGTTTGTTTTTGTTTTTGTACAGCTCTTCAGAAGTCAGACAGTGATGTGAAGGCCATGAAGAAGCAGGCGGAGAATCTAACAGTGGAGTATGATCGTCTGCTGGAGGAGCACGCCAAACTGCAGGTCAGCGCCCTGTTAGCAACCTGTTAGGGGTGAAATTTGTATTATAGAAGACAGTCACATGGGAGGCCCTGGCTACTGTTTGGCATAGTCAAAACTTTGAAGGGTTCCAGTTATATGAATATGCCAAATCCTAATCTCTAGTCTATAGACTTATGTACTTTAATCTCACAGACTTCGACTTCAGACTTTAAGGACTGTGATGAGAAGACTTTACACACATACAGTGTAATTGCAGAAAACAGTTGCTCTTTTAGTTTGAAAATATGTACTGTTTCAATTTTTCCTTTCCGTTTTTTTTCCAGCGATGCCTGAAATGCGTTCAGGGTTTTGCTTACTTTTTCCTAACACACACACACATGCACACACCGCCCCAGTCCGCCTTTCCCATGATTACTATAAACACACATTAATGATCGTTCTCCTGTATTCCGTGAAACCCTAATGTTTCTCTCAGAACTGAGACATTCACAAGTGCTCAGCATCATTACATCAAATCTGCAAGGCCACCTTTTTGTCTATTTTGATTTTCTGAATTTGGCATAATTGTACAAACAGAATGTACAAACAGTTTGTATTATTTTTTTTACTTTGCAAAATGTTTGATCCCCCTCATGAATTAGATAATCTGTGGAATTACACAGCCCTACGGCCTTGTGGACTTTCGTAAGCCTATGAGTGTGTAAGTTTGGTGTAGGCCGGAGACTTTAGATTGCGCAATAGGAGATAAGGTACAGTGCTTGAGACACAACACAAAATGGACTTGGACTACTGTGTGGATTTGCCAGACTGAACTTCAAAGAATGTGGTGGCATTTTAAACTTTTAGTCAAGTCAGTGTCTCTGTGGGTGGCCGAGTCATACTATATCCATGTAGTTTTGCAGGTTAGGCCCAAATCAGTAGGGTTTGTGCATCAATGTTCATGGAGTTCACTGACGTTTTCTTTTTGCACGCACACATACATGCATGCGCACACGTACTCCCAGTCCACCACTCCCATAGTTGCCACACACGCGATTCACACATACGTCATCCTACTCCCACATTCTCTTGAAGCATAATGCTTCTCTAGGAACTCCTCATGACCTGCTGTCGACAGATACAGTAGGAAATGACCTACTCTTGTGACGGCTTAATCAGTGAAATGTATTTTTCTCAGAGAAAGTCTAGTACACTCATTTACATTTCATAACGTACGTGAATGTGAAGCAACACCTTTCTGAATCTGTTGAGTAGTTATCCATGTCTGTAGCAGTGTAGAGAAACTTTAAGCTAAGCCTTCATTTATGAGTGTTAACGTGTGCTGTAAGTCTTCAAATCAGTGGTGAAAGACTTAGATTTACAGGCTTTGCTGTGAGAGTGGTCCACATGTCAACTGGACTGCATGTCTTAGATAGCATAAACAACCAGGCATTTCCTACTCCGAGCCAAGCCTATATTTTAGCTCATGCATTTTCTGAATAGATACACGCGAGGTTCCCGGCAACACAGCAACTACAGCCAGGCGGTGAATGAATTACAACTGATGTTAAAAATTAATCACAAATGTAAAGATCACATAAAGATTGTGATCCTGATGACCTTTGTGTTTAAAGCAGAACGGCATGTTGTATCAGCAGCTATAGCAGTACAAGAAGTTTAAAAATCTTCTTACGGTTGAATTTATTTACAGTGTTCGTAGAACGTTGGGCCTTCCTCGGTGTTACACAGTATATAAAGAAGTACATTGACACCACAATCAACACCGCGGTGTTAAGTTATTGAATTAATAGTGCCCGGCACAAAAGAATATGATGGTGCAAGTGTGAAATGTTGTTAAAATTGCAATGTTTATTTCATCATGACGACACTTTCCGAAGAAAGGATTTTACAGAACAGATTATTAAAATCTCATTGTTTTATTGTTTAATGAAGAAAATACCATGTGGTGGTGTTTTTTTCAGGTTATTTTATTGAAAAGCTATGAGCAATACAATAGGAAATCTTTCTGAATTTTTTTGTGAATTTCTCTCAACTTAAGGATTCTTGAAGCTACAATGTTTGGTTCTAAATCTAAAGAAATTTTGAGAAGAATAGTTTCAAAATAGGCATTCATCTAGATTATCCAAGATTTTTAAGTTGTCTTTTTTCATACAGTTTAAGAAAATATAGTGTGTTATAAATACAGTCATCTAAAAATGTTTGGTATTATCTTTCATCATTTCTGCCAACAATGTCTTGGCTCGTTTTGTTATTTTCATTGGTCTATTTTGTTCTGCTCTGCTTGTTTTAAAATGACACCATTCTATAAACGTTAACCAGACAAACCAGCTCCCAGTACTCCTCAGCCTGGTCGCGACTGCAGGACTGCACACGTGTTATAACCTGGAAAGAAACGGAACTGTGGAAATGCCTGGGGGTCTCTTAGGGCTGTATTAGTGTAACATTGGTGAAATTACTCATAATCAGCCTGTAAGAACTTAATGGCTGTTGTTTTTAAAGGTTAAAACAGCCACAGCCAAGGACATTTTACATGTCACTTCTTTCAGCCCTCAGGACACGGTATAGAGTGAAGTCTCGCTGCACGTATGTAGCTTTTAGCTTAGCACTGGGCTTCAGCTGAGAGATCTGGTGCAAAGTAGTTTGTGAATGAAGTAAGCTCAGATAATAAAACGCTAATTATTTAAATTTAAGGTTTTTGAGTGAAATTACTTGTCTTGTTTCTCATTCTGTGTACAGCAGTAAAGGCTTCGTTTACACTGCTGTTTCAGTACACTAGACTTTTATTTGTTAAGTGAGAGGAAATGTAAGGTAGTGACTTTGAGGGAAAAAATGTCTCTGAATGAGGAGAGGCAAAAAGGTCTTCACAAGGAAATGTGGTGTTTTGACAACAAATTGAGCTGCTTAAAGCCAAAAGAGTAGAAAGACTGCCTTTTGGTATCTGCGGTTAAGATCTGGGTGAGGTTTAGATACAGGTGCACCAGGATATACAGTATTACAGTGGAAGTTAATAGAATGTCCTCACAAATATAGTAATGCTGAACTGTGTGTGTTTACAAAAAGGGCACTCCTTTCATACACAGCACCAGGTTATAAATCTTCAGCCCAGTTTAGGCTCTGATCCACAAGCCAGCTTTATGTCTGCTGAGTGTGTGTTCCTATCAGTCAAACAGCAGACATGTCAACAGTGTGATGACCGCATCGACAGACGTAGAGAAATGGAACCTCCAGTTATTTAAAGAGCTTGGGTATTTTTACTTAGGATATTGCTTAACGTGCTGCGATACATTTTGGTTCCAACTGTTGTATGATACACCATGTTTAGAGATTGAAATATTTGCCTTCCACTCAGTGATAATAGACCATATTCATTAGGGGTGTAACGATATGCCCAGGTCACGATACAGTACGTATCTCGATACTGGGTTCACGATATATGTATCATGATATTTTGAACAAAATTTAAAAATGAAACTGAAATTCAAATAACATTTATTTCATTATTTATTTGTTATACCTTCAATACATATTTAAAGGTTTAATTAAAAAAAACCTTCTGTATTCAAAACAACAACTGAATGTTATTTTCTGAGCTGGGAGACGTAAGAGAGGCAGCAGGG
>JBBPCY010119634.1:0-17834 GCA_037974405.1 Brachyalestes nurse | reverse complement strand
TCCTGAAGTGTGTGGTGCGGGGTGTGTAATGTTTACAGTGGTCCTGAAGTGTGTGTTGCGGTATGTGTAATGTTTACAGTGGTCCTGAAGTGTGTGGTGCGGTGTGTGTAATGTTTATAGTGGTCCTGAAGTGTGTCTCTCCCCCCCTTTCTCTCTCTGCCTCTCTCTCTCTCTGTCTTTCTATGTCTGTCTCTCTCTCTCTCTCACACACACTCACACACACACAGTCTCTCACACACACGCACACACACACACACACACACACACATTCTCTCACACACTCACACAAACGCATACATACACACACACACACACACACACATACACACACAATCTCACACACGCACACACATACACTCTCTCACACAGACACTCTCTCTCTCTCTCACACACACACACACTCTGTCTCTCACACACACACACACACACACACACACTCTCTCGGGAGAATTTATTTCTTTTCTTCTAAAACAGCATTTGAGCGGCGAAAAGCACTCGCGAGCGGAGCAGCCATGAAAAAAAACTCAGAGAAACTTCCCCGCACCACACACACCCCTGAAAAACTACATATCCCAGCATGCATGGTCCCTTAAAGGAACAGGCTCTGTAACAGTTTCATACGGAAACAGCGACCTTTAAAACGTTTAGCCATCTTACTTACTTTCTATTAGGTAAGACTAATATTATTTACTATTTTCTATTAACACAAGATGTTTCAATCATCCATACATGAAAATATAAGCAGTAGTGTGTTTACTGGTTACTACACTGCTGTTGATTTAAAATAAACGAAAACAAACCAACCCTCATGCTTTAGAATTTTTTGTTACTTAACTTCGCTGTACTGAACCGTACCGAACCGTGATGTCAGAACTATAGTGTGAACCGAACCATGACCTTTCTGTTACACCCTTATATATATATATAAGTACACATACCAAAATGTTTTTCATCACATCTTCTATAAAAGTCAGCGGACATAAATTACTGTCAAAACAGTGTAAAATTGTACCTATTTAAAAGTTTGGTTGCCATGGATACGTGCTATTGCAGACGATAGTTTGTAAACAAGCTTGTCACTTACAAAATCTAATAGTTTTCAGTCCATAAGACTGAATTCTGATTAAGAACTTGGTTCTGCCAAAGAGTTACAGCAGTCATCAACTGCTAAAAGAGTTCCCACAGAAAGGTTGGAACAAAAAAGGCCTAGATGTTTTTCTATGAAAGATTCGGTCCACTGGCACTGTGAATCGGCAACCAGGCAGTGGTCGACCTGAGAACATTGATGCTGTACATGATCTTGTGCTAATCCAGGAGGGCGCTCCACAGACTCACAGAACAACTCGACAGATAGCTAGAGAAACGGGAATAAACCAAAGAGTGGTGGTTCAGATAATCCATTAAAACCTGAAGCTGAAGTGCCTGAAAAAGAGCCGTGCACAGCAGTTAACAACAGGCAATGAAGAGTCATGCTTGAAATGGTGCAAGCAGCTGCTGGGCACGTTTTCAGAGCACAGTGTCAGCTTCATCTGGTTTACTGATGAAAAGGTTTTACAGTGGCACCACCTATCAATGTCCAGAATGATCGTCTGTATGTACCATCAACAACAAAAAGGGAGATGCTGATGCCAAGCACCTACTGCGGATCCGCCCTACCTTCAGCTGCTCAGTTATGTTATCAGTGGTAGTCTCCAAATTTGGCTGCACAGAGCTGTTCTTCGTTGAACCCAGGGTGAACCAATGGTGCATACTACCGGGATCTCCTGCTGATGCCAGCAATCAGACACATGTCATGAGACTTCTTTGTCTTCCAGCTGGACAGTGCCCCAGCACACCGTGCACGGGACACTCTTGCACTGCTACGTCGTGAGACACCAGAATTTATTGGACCAGACCTTTGACCAGCAAACTCACCAGACCTTAATCTGGTCTACTACAGAATCTGGGGTTTGATACAAGACCTGAAGCAGTGCCTCATCTCTGTCTGGGCTGACCTGAAACAGAGCGTTGTCGACAAGGCGATTGATCAGTGGCAACCAAGGCTGAGGGCTTGTGTTCATGCCAAGGGAAAGCACTTCGAACAGACTCTTAAATAAACCTTTAAACTTTTACTGAAATTACTTTTTCATAGTTCGCTGTAAATAGCTGTAAATAACTTTGAATGATACAATGATATCATTTTATTTACATCAAAACACGAAGACATAAGTTCAGCAAACTGTTTAGATGGTGTGAGTAATTACTAAAATTTATGTGGCAAATTTACCACAGAACTATGTACTGAACATTATGTAAATCATCAGACTTTTGTAGAAGATGTGATTGTCGAAGCTGAAGTCCATCAAAACCTGACAGCAGAAATACTGAAATTAAATTGCAGCCAATAAACATAAATACAGTCCAGAATACATTGACAGTTTCTTACCACCAACCTGCATCAGTATTCAACAGTCACATAATCAAACCAACTTTAGGTGCTTTGGTGAGGGTGAAGCTGGCTTCTTATTCATAGCTGCAAACATTTGAAAAATATTTTTGAAAAGTGCACGAGCGGAGAAAAAACAGAACAAAAAGCACACATTTTATTCTTAGATCATGATTGGAGTAACCTACCATTGGCAATCAGTGTCAGTGCTCTGTGTTGAGCAGCAGGAAGTAAATGTGTAAAGATATCACAGGTCAACAGGTCAAAATCATCAGAGATATGTTCATGTGGGTTTTGTAGTGTTTTTCATGCTGATTTCAAAACTGTGTTTAGTTTTTTCCCTCATGTACAGTTTTTGTGATGAAGCTAGTTATATATTGCATGATAGTTGGTATAATTAGCATATAATAATAACATGCTAAGCGTTTTTGAAGAAACAGTGGTAGCTGACTGACACTGATCATTATATCTATGCCACAGTGTGCACCTATCTGACTTCACACTGAAAATATTTACTTGATTGGTGCCTGTGGTTTAATAAAACCCGCATACAAGTCAATTGCAAATCTAATATTACTCATAATTCAAAAAGTGACTGAAAAAAACTGAAAGCAGATCTGAAATCAGCATTAAAAACTGTTTTAGTGATTTCTGATGATTATAAAAAAAAATGTTACGAGTCATGAATCGCACAGTTCTAGCTCTGCTCACTCACACACAACACTGAGAAGAGAAGATAACAGCGCGCTCTCTCTCTGTCTCTCCCTCAGTCACTCAGGTTCGCGAGTTTTTTCTGTTAACATTAAGGGTTTCTTCAGCTGCAGGTTTGTTTTTTACTTTAGTTTGTAGTACTTACTTATTAACCAGTACAGTTTTGGTAAACGTGGGATTTGTTTAGACATGGTGCTTGGTAGAATGCGACTCACGTCTCTGCCTTTTTTTTTTTCTTTTTTAAACCGTCAGCTGGCTCTAACCAGTTCTTTTTTTACTTTAAAAAATAAAAAAAGAAGTTGTGGTATAAATCAGCAATAAATATAACAATTTCTGATCAACCCATATCAATTGCATCCTTAAAATTACATAAGCCCCACACATTTCAAGATAACCCGACCCACTTCCAGGTGAAATCCCGCCCACTTCCGGGTTAGGCCCCGCCCAGTCCGAATACAGATACAGATAATTCATATGGTTAACATATATATATTAATATATATATATATTAGTGATAAGCGAGTACAGCATTATCTGTATCTGTATCTGTAAAAAAAATGGTTACAACCAGCTGACGGTTTAAAAAAGAAAAAAAAATCTCAGACAGGCAGAGACGCGAGTTGCATTCTACCAAGCACCATGTCTAAACAAATCCCACGTTTACCAAAACTCTACTGGTTAATAAGTAAGTACTACAAACCAAAGTAAAAACCAAACCTGAAGCTGAAGAAACCCTAAATGTTAACAGAAAAAACCTGCGAACCTGAGTGACTGAGGGAGAGACAGAGAGAGTATATATATAGTATATAGTATATATATTCTGTTTGCTGAAATTGAACTGAAATTGACTAGTTTCTGTTGTTATGGAAACATATTTCATCCTTACCTTTATAACACATCAAAGGAATTTTTGTATTGCAGTCGGCATCGTCCCATTGTCCATTCAATCCAATCACTGCGGTAACACAGTCTGCTTTGCCTGTGGCGCTCCAGGGTTGTCCTGACCTCCAGTAGCGGAAAGTGGAGTTCTGCTTGTCAGACCACTTCCAATTGTCGAAGAAGAGGCCGATCCATACATACAGTACACTACCAAGAAGCTCTGAAAGGTATTGATGTTCCTCCTCATTGTGAACAGTGGCCAGGTCAGAGTAGTACGTACGGCAATAATCCTGAGCACTTCTCCAACTGAATTGCTTTTTAATGTGAATGAAAGTTCTACTCAGTTCTACACACACACACACACACACACACCCACGCACACACACACACACACACACACGTTAACAGGTCAACAGCTTTACTGGTTTGACTACACATTTCAAAGACAAAGAATTTGATAACACATGTGCTGTGTCAGAAGACACATACTGAGGTTACTGACACAGTTTTGACCATTTTAATACAATATTGTGTGTAAAAAAGCCATGGCTGTGCAACAAAGTTCTGGTCCAGACTGAATTTGTAATTTTTTTTTCACAAATAATATTTCATGACACACAGACCAATAGAAATGGCCCAAATTGCATGGTAAGTACATTTACAACTTTGGGAAAACAAAGTTTTGAATTTTTTTTCTTTTTTTGTTGCAAATTTGAGGGGTAACTTTTATCCATGTTTAATAAATATTACTATTATTATAGAAAAAAAAACATAAAAAACATAACTTACCACTGTAGCAAATAAAATCATAGGCTTTACTGCAGCCGTCATCAATCCAACCCCCAAAATTATATTTTGCTCCACAAAGTCCATCACTGTCTCCATTATTGGGTTCTCCATTAGCCCAGTTCCTGTACTGTGAGATCTCTCCTGAAGACCAACCCCAGCGTCTCGGTGGGACCTTGTTCAGTCCAATCCACAAACTGCCGCTAAACTTAGGATCTACACTCTTCATCAGCTGCTTCATGTCCTCCATGTTGTCCACAGTGGCCAGATCAGTGTACTTTTCTCTGCAGTAGCTCTGAGCCTCCGACCAAGTCATATCCTCATTCACAAAGTAATAGTACCGAGAGTAAGCTGACGTGCCTGAAAGACCTGAAGAGACACAATTTTACAGTCATTTATGGAATATCATGTAATAAAACACAGAAGAATGTCGAATTCTAGATGTTGTCAGATTATCACAAATCAAAGAGATGTTAAAGTTCTTAATTCATTGAACCATAACTTTCTTTAAATTAATTGTCCATCACTCATTCAGCATTCTAAGAACCTCCTGTTAATCAATGTCTCCAACCAGAAACAAATTCTTTTTAAATTAATTAATGAATTAATTTAAAAATAATCAATTTTGAAATAGGTTAAACCGTAATTTTTTTTAACTGTACCCAGCCTCTTTAGCATATAATAAATTGGAGAATGTAAAAATATGTAATGTGGTTAAGATACCCATCTGCTGATCAGTTCATTCGCCTGTTTTTTTGTGCAAATATTTTTCTGGCAACATTAACGCATAAAGCATTTTTCTCTAATTTCTCCTGAAACAGTTAATCTGTTTTTGCTTGTGTGAACACCATATAGCACAGTGGTATAGCTGGGGGCTACTGTACCCCCTGATCAAGACACAGACCCCACCCTGGTGGCGACTATTCGTGGTGATGCGGTAGCGGATTATATTGCTCATAGAAATGTTATGATGGCAGTACCCCCCAATTAATTCACAATTTGCCCTCCTCCTATTCAAAAAGTCAATGAAAATTCAATTTAATTTACAATGCAATTTATTCTCACTATATTTCACATTTCCTAATGTTTTGTAACATCCTGCAAGCACTAGTCTCTGGCCTTAGACTTTTTCACAGTACACAGTTTATTCAGAAATATCCATCACACACATACCTGAGATCAGCAGTGCCAGTAACACACTCTTCTCCATGACTGCTTCAGTGTCTTTGTGTGTCTTCTGTCTTGTAGCGCTTTATTTATTCAGCAAACCAGGAAGGTCATTTTACTGTTTATGATGAGGAATCTTATTTGAATAGTGTGATGTCCCTAGTCAGCGGCCACCTGAGGGCGCTGCTGCCCTAGACAAGGAGACTCTTATTTTGACTGTGTCGTCACGCTGAGCCAAGCTGTTCGTTATTATGTGTCACAGGTGTTTTAGGTTTGGGTTGTGTTTAAATAAGTGCTTTAAGTTACAGTTTGTGTCTGTTCTCCCTCACTCTACATTAGGTTTGGTTCCAGTAGTCTTAGTTTGTGAATTCTGGCCAACGTGCCTAGTTTTTGGTTTTCTTTAGAGTACTGTTGTGGAGATAAAGAAACAAAATGGAAAACGAAGTCTGCATCTGTGCCTCATCCCTGCTCCTGCCAAGCCTAATCATGACAGAAGAACGGACACACACCAGAGGCACAGCGGACTCAGCCACGGGTCTGTGGGAACCCGTGGTAAGCTGGGTAAGTGGGACGAGCTGGTCCTGGCAGAGAGAGGAGCTAAACAGAGTGAGTCAGTATAACTCTCAGGAGTTGCTGGGGTATATGAGCTCGGAGGACGAAGGAGTCGTTTACGGCTGGAGTGGTCGACCGGGGGATAAACCAACCGTGTTATCCCAGCGTGCTAAAAAGCCCCAGAGGTGGAGGGGGCTGAAGAGCTCAGTGAGAGCCAAAATGGCGGCTCCCACTGAGGAGGAAATCAAGCAAGAGATCTGGAGGAGCTTAGGGGAGCTAATGGGTAATATAGGCTGGTTCGAGGAGCAGATCCAGTCCAGCAACGCTCCCGAGCATGGAGGCTCCGCCCCCAAGCCCCGAAACTCCGCCTCCGGGTCCCACTGCCTCATCCTCCACCCCTACGGCTCACAGCACCCCCCAGTGCCGCCTCCGCGCTCACAGCACCCCCAGTGCCGCCTCCGCGCTCACAGTGCCCCCCAGTGCCGGCTCCGTGCTCACAGTGCCCCCTGACGCCGGCTCCACGCCTGCAGCACCCCCTAGCGCCTGCAGCGCCTGTTCTGTTTCTTGAGGCGCCTGTTCCATTTCCTGAGGCGCCTGCTCCAGTTCCTGAGGTGCCAGCTCCGGGGCGCTATACGGGCCCCCTTCTAGGAGGGGACCCCCGAGGATGGGACGACGGAGGGGGGCCTTACCTTGGACATTATTGGGAAGGAGCCTCGAGTGGAGCCCGGTCCCGAAAGGGTTTTTTTCGCCGCCCGCACTCCCTTTTTTCTTGTTTCTTTATTTTTGTTGTGTTTATGGGTCTGGTGGTCCGTTGGGGTGCATTGGGGTGGTGCCCCTTGGGTACTGTGACGTCCCCAGTCAGTGGCCACCTGAGGGCGCTGCTGCCCTAGACAAGGAGACTCTTATTTTAACTGTGTCGTCACGCTGAGCCGAGCTACTCGTTATTTTGTGTCACAGGTGTTTTAGGTTTGGGTTGTGTTTAAATACGTGCTTTAAGTTCCAGTTTGTGTCCGTTCTCCCTCACTCTGCATTAGGTTTGGTTCCAGTAGTCTTAGTTTGTGAATTCTGGCCAACGTGCCAGTACTGTTGTGGAAATAAAGAAACAAAATGGAAAACGAAGTCTGCATCTGTGCCTCATCCCTGCTCCTGCCAAGTCTAATCGTGACAAATAGTCCTTGAAGCTGTCCTTCATGGCTAATTTCAGAAAGTTAAATGAGGTCACTTTCGAGCTATTTGTACACAAATTAGCTGTGTACACAAATTAGTTTATTTATAAGTCACTGTATTTGATCAGGCTGGAGACAAATTAACCTGTTTAATGTACACAAATGTTTGGATGTACCTGCTCAAATTACCTTAAATTAAGTGTGTTACGTTTGTATCTTGTGTGTTAAATAGAGTGTTTTGCTTGTGAAACTTGTGTTGTGTCACTGGGTTGGATGTCCATTTAAAGGGACCGTTTGTTGTACCTTTATTGAATGTCCGTAATTAATGGTTATACTCTCCATCTGTACCCTCATTCCAACAATCTATCTATTTATCCTTCCATCCATTCCCTCTTGTTCTTGTCTTATCTTAAAATCTCATCTGCCAGGATTATGTTATGATATTTTGTCTCTGCTATGATAGAGATATTTTGTTATGATATTTGTCCAAAAGTTGGGAATAAAAATATTTTTTATCACGTGGCATTTAAGCAGTGGAAGAAATGCACCTTCCAAATTTCTCTAGAAGAGGGTGCCAAAGGCCATTTGTAATTTGTAAAAAAGACAGCTTAACAGAGTAATGGTTGTTAAATTTAATTTTCTCAGGGTGTGTGGTTATTTAATGTACATTATGCAGAAGCAGATTTCACAAATGTAGTTCCACTCGCAAGATGTTAGCCTTTGGCAAGTTAGGAACATACCATGCTAAGCATTGGTGAAGCCAGAGGCCACTGTTTCTATGTGAGTTTCTACTGGGGAGCTGGCATTGGCTGGAGTAGGGGAGCCGGCATTGGCTGGAGCCGGCGTAGGGGCCAGCATGAGATCCTGAAGAGCACCTTTTCCCCGACTGGGGAGCTGGAGTGCTCAGAGCAGACATCTGAGACTGCTGTCTCCTTGCTGGCTGGGGCGCTAACTAGGAGAAGCCGGGGTGGGGTCAACTCTTTATACCACCCATGCACTGACCCAAAACCAATTACATTCTAAATACAATAATTCAAGGTCTTTTTTTGGGAAAGTTGGTCTTAAGCTCAGAATTCTTTTGAAGATGTGAACAGTTAAAACAAAAGGTTATTTGAAGCTTTTTTTTTGAGATCTTCCCTTGGGTCAACAATGTAATTTACTTTTTTCCGCATTCTCATATCTCACATGTTTTCTAATCTCTTGTAATTTTTTGCAGGAGCTGTTCTATGGCCTTAGACTTGTGGACAGGAATTTCCAGCACAAACATACCTGAGATCAGCAGTGCCAGTAAAAACTTTGTTTATGCCTTGAACCAGGAGGCTCATTTTATTGTTTCTGGTCAGGAATCTGATTTGAATAGTTTTGAATAGGCTGTCTGTCATGGCTAACTTTTAAAAGTAAAGTCACTGCTGTACATGTGCTTAGTTAATTTTCATAGTATGTATTTGCACTTCTTTCCACTAGCCACCACCTATAAGAAGCTTCATGCTGTAAGTGTATGTGTGCAAGTCAATTAAATGCATTTTTGCTTCAGAATACTTTAAGGTCAAGTCTTCCATACTCATGTCACATCTCTTTCACATTAACATTTCTTCATGCAGGACACATTTTAATCTTCTAGTATACCTTGCATTTTTAACTTAAAATTCTTCTAGTTTCAAATGAAGTCTCTTGTCTTGGATCGGTGTAGCACATGATGCATTACTCAGGTGAGCCTCACAGTGTCACGTCGCCCCCATTCTCCAGAATGAGGGCCAGAGCAAAAGACGGCAGTCGTGATTTCTTTCTTTTCTTTTCAAAAACACAAAGAAGATGGGTTTGTGGACTCAAACTGAAATCTTTAATAAAGGCAAGTTGATAACAACCCCAGGATGACAGTGGACTGACACCCAGGTCGGTCCAAAAGGAACTTAAATACAAAAACTACAAACCCAAGACCCAATAAACAAACCCAATCTCTTAACTATAACTTAAAACAGCTGTTCCTAATAATCTGAACAAAAACCCAACCCTTCATAACAAAAGTCCCAACAGAAAAACACAAAAGGCCAAACTAAACAAAAAGCGACCCCTGGCGGCTGCTAGGAAGACGTAACAGTACTCCCCCCTCTAGAAGCGCACCACCGGGGCGCCAAAACCACCGAAAAGGCGGAGGCAAAGGAGCCCCTCTTGAACCCCTTACTGTCCATGGGGGCGGAGCCCCTCTTGAGCCCCTTATCGTCCATGGGGGCGGAGCCCCTCTTGGACCCCTTATCGTCCATGGGGGCAGAGCCCCTCTTGGACCCTTTACCGTCCATGGGGGCAGAGCCTTGCCCTGTCCTTGGGGGCAGAGCCTCCTCTCCAGAGCTTTGCACTGTCCCTGGGGGCGGAACCTCCTCCCGGGAGCCCCTCTGGGGGGAGTCTGGTAACGTCCTTGAGGGCGGAGACCCCTCTCTGGAGCCTGGCGACGGACTCTGGCTAGACCCAATTAGCCCCTGGCTAGCCCCAATTAGCCCCTGGATAGCCCCAATTAGCCCCTGGCTAGGCCCATTTAGCCCCTAGCTAGGCCCTTTTAGCCCCTCATGAGCCTCAACTAGCCCCTCTTGAGCCTCAACTAGCCCCTCCTGAGCCTCAACTAGCCCCTCTCGAGCCTCCACTAGCCCCTCTTTAGCCGCCTCGAGCCTCTCTGTAGAGGCTAACTGGCTCGGCTACACGGCTACTTGGCTCGGCTACAAGGCTACTTGGCTCGGCTACATGGCTAAATGGCTCGGCTACATGGCTAAATGGCTCGGCTACACGGCTAAATGTCTCTAATGGCGCTGGCGTTGGAGGCCCCCTCCGGTGTGCTGGTGGGTTTCTCTGGGGAGCCGGAATAGGGTGCTGGAGCTGGGTCCTGGGGAGTGGCAGCTCGAGACTGGCGAGTGGCGTCTCGAGGCTGGCGAGCGGCGGCTCAAAGTCCTTCTCGCTCTGCTGCTGCTGAGAAACTGAAATCTTAAATAAAGGCAAATTGATAACAACCCCAGGATGACGCTGGACCGACACCCAGGTCAGTCCAAAAGGAACTTAAATACAAAAACTATAAACCCAAGACCCAATAAACAAACCCAGTCTCTTAACTATAACTCAAAACAGCTGTTCCTCATAATCTGAACAAAACCCCAACCCTTCATAACAAAAGTCCCAACAGAAAAACTCAAAACCCCAAACCAAAAAAAAAGCGACCCTTGGCGGCCGCTAGGAAGACGTAATACACAGATGACAGTAAGACTGCTGTCCGTCTGTCCGTCCATCCATCCGTCCACCCATCCATTCTGGTCCTGCTTTGGCTAACACAATCACAAATGCGACTATTCTATACATCATTTTTTTCGCAGTAACTCATTTTAATACTAATACATATGCTTAATACGTAACAGTACAGGAACTAAGGAGAACGTAATGAATGGTGTGGCATGGATAACTAAATCTACATAAAACCGAAGAACTACCATGGTTACATACTGAATAACTGGTTAGTTTCTCAGTCTGTAACAGTGAACTAATGATTAGAGTAGTTCTTTATTAACCAAACAGGGACTACTTAGTATCAAATATCTCCTTGAGAACTATGCACTACCATGGAATCCTTCAAGTTCTGTCATATTTGTTAAGCGTGTTTCTGGTGGGCACTTCACATTCTAGCAGGACGGCACCCCAGCGCATCGAGCACGAGATACGATTGATTTGCTGTCTAGAGAGACACCCGACCTCATACTGCCACAGTTATGGCCGCCCAACAGCCCTGATATTAGTCCGTTCACCTCATGACGCGTCTTGTTGAAGAGTGGCAGATGTTTGATCAGAATATCATTGACTGGGCCATCAAGCAGTGCTGTCTACGCATGAGTTAGAGAGCACGGAGGACACTTTGAACATCAGCTGTACACTGACCTTGCTTGACAGATTGCTTGTCACTGTGCTGCGCTGTGTTGGTAAATTTGTATTTTGAGTGCTGCATTTTAAACATTCATTAAGTTGGTAATGTGATGTAGATCTTTATCAAAATGTCAATTTCTTCTTGATTTGCTTTGTTGTTCGTATATCTAAATTTTCAGACAAATGTTTTGCTAGTTTTTGCTGCATTACAGCAATTTCTTTAGGGGTCCAATTTTTATCAGGACACAGTGTACAAGGAAAATAAACACATGCACATGCACACAAATCTGTCAATACGTTTTGATCAATTTGTCTTTAAGTAACTGAGAAACCTGTGCTTAAGTAAAACACGAGACCAGCCAAGATCTGACTGAATGTTGTTATTTTCACTCTTATTCCAACAACATGATATTAAATGTACAAAATTTCATGTAAAACATTCTCTGACTTTAGACTCACAGCTACTCGGAAAAGCCGACTTCACTACTGAATATTTGATGATTTCCCCTTAATTAACTGCAGCTGCTTTATATAGGCAATTTATTTATTCAGCATTTTACATAAAGGAGCAAACGAACACAAGATAAAGATCACAATCTCACCCTACAAACATACTGCACTGACAGCTTTAAATAGAATGGAGGGCTGTGGAACTGTAGTTTTGATTTTTTTTTCAGTATGTGGCACTTTGTCTTCAAAACATGTTATTTTAATACAGACACAAACAAGAAACTCAAGGTGTGTCCCTTCAGTACACTTGATACTATTACTAACCATATTTGAGAATACAAACCCAAAGCATACACTCTGAAAGTGAAATAAAATACAGCTAAAAGGGTTCCTAAAAGTGTCATCTGAAGAAACATTTCAGTTTATAATTCTTTAAAGAACAATATATTATCAAGGTTTCCCTCATGCTGCCAAAAAACTCTTACCCATTGAGTCATGGATTCCACAAGACCACTAACGCTGTGTTTTGGGGACCAAGATGTTAGCAACAGATGCTGTAAGTTGTGAAGTGGTGTCTCCGTGGATTAGACTAGTTGGTTTAATTGGTAAACATTCTATGAAATCTATCCCTAAACCTAACCTTTTAACAAAACAAAAAAAAATCCAATTTAAGTTAAGATTTTGTTGATTGAAACTTGACTCTCTGCCATCTACTTGGTAGTTAGTAGACAGAAGCTAGATATCTATAATTTGTGTCTCAAATACACACAAACAACTTTCCATTACAGACATCTGTCTATCTTCATCATTGTCATGTTCTTGTCTAAATAGAAAACCTTTCCATTCTTCACAAAAGTACAGTAATCCCCCAGTTTTACACTGTTCAGCAGTCACGGATTCAGACATGCAGATTTTTTCTGAGAACCAAACTCTCCACAAATACACGGTAATCTCCACAATAACGTGGAAACTACAAAATATCCTCCTACTTTTTGTTTGTTTTTTGGTTTATATGTATATATATTATAGAATTTTGTAACAAATATGAACATTAATTTCATATCAAATTTAACTATAAATATAGAAAGTGCGACTCTAGAGAGTATTTCACTTTTGTTTAGTTAATGTTAACATGCGCTGCTAATGCTAACAGCTAATGCTAACGTTTTTTAAGGATTTTCCTCCGGGTTTCAAAAGTTTTCTGATTCCGATTATTTATGTTGCCTTGGTGCTGCCGTTTGAAACGTCTTTGGCGCTCCAGACCAGAATCTCCCCTGTGAATCGTCTAAGTGTTTCTCTTGTTTAAAGCCCTGCATTTTTATTACTGTAAATGAAAAGAGGCGAATATGGGTTTACCTTTACATTGCATTAAACTGTTTAAAGTGAAATTAAAGTCTGCTGGGAGCATATTTGGGTGGCATATTTAGGGTTTACACTATAAAACTAGGCTTTTTTTTTTTTTTTCCGAAACACAACAACGCAGTGTTTCCACAATACGTGGGTGCTCTTGAAACAAAAGTGAAAAGCAGGGGATTAGTGTACTTTCAATTTCTCCTGCAAACTAGTGCAGTCACTTCTGTTAACAAATTCGTCATTGCCAAGGTAAACTTATTTCAGAGATTGTCTTAATTTATTTGACATCATTTTTAAATGCTACCGGCCTTTTATACTGTCCCCAGATCTGATAAGGAATGGACCCACAGAAATGGTAAAAACTAAATTGTGATTATGTTAACCGTTTCTCTTTAAAACATGCTGCAATACTCGGCACTCTTTTCAACAAGCAATTAATGAGTGAATTATGAGAGATTGTAAAAGAGCTATGTTTACAAAGAATGTGTTGTAAAGTGTGAAATGAAACTTATGTAATTCACTGCTGTAGCAAACAAAATCCCAAGCATTATTGCATTCGGCATCAATTCAACCACTATACTGATATTTTGCTCCGCAATGTCCATCTATGTCTCCACCATTGGGATCTCCATCATTCCAATTAATGTACTATGAGATCTCTCCTGAAGACAAACCCCAGCGTCTCAGTGAGATCTTGTTCAGTCCAATCCACAAATTCCAGTAGATCGTCGTCGTTGTCCACAGTGGCCAGGTCAGTGTACTTATCTCTGCAGTAGCTCTGAGCCTCCGACCAAGTCAGTCCCGAGAGTAAGCTGAAGATGTGCCTGAGAGACCTGAAGAGACAGAATGACATTTTAATTATTAGTAATGTCTGTGATATATCATGTAGGCTCTTGTATTAAAATGTCACAATATTTATTTTGATAAATGTAATATAAGTATGACATTTAGAAATTAATAAGAATGATAACAATAAAAATAAGAAAAAAATGTTCTGTAAATGTAACCAGAATATTTGATTTTTACATGTATTTGTATATGCCTACCAGGTGTTGTTTTCCTAACCAATCAATACATAATTTTTTTGCTTGTTTGTTTACCTATGTTTTTAATTATCAGTAAATAATCTATTATTTAATATTCAGTGTCACAACTGGCATTGTTAAAATTCTATTTAACTCTACACAGTTACTTTCACATATTGTAACTTGTTCAATTGAATGAGTATGCAAAGTGGTAAGAAAGAAAATTTTGTCCCCATTTTCCCCATTGTATCATTTTGTCTTGGTAATGTGAAAATACCGTGCCAAAACTTTAGGCCAGAGAAAATGTTTTAAGTTATTTATCTTTAGAAACTGTGTTTTTGTTTGTCTAAACACCACATTACACAGCACTGTAATTGGGATCTGTGAATGAAAAAATTACTATGTGATTTACTTCACTCTAGCTATATCTCACATGTTTTCAAATGTCTTGTAATGTTCTGTAAGCACTGTTCTACAGCCTTAGTCTACCTTCTTGGCTATGCCCAAAAGTAAAATTAAGTTTTAAATGCACCTTAGATTTAAAAGAATAATTTGAATGTTGGTCTACCTTTTTAGACTGTCTGTTAAGTTACTCTGGTTAGCGTGGAGACATTTTTAACTAATCTTAAATCTGAAAACTCAGATATCCAGAGGTGGGTAGTAACGTGCTACGTTTACTCCGTTACATTTACTTTAGTAACTTTTTGGGTAAATTGTACTTGTCAGTTTTAATGCACCATACTTTTTTATTTTTACTTGAGTATATTAGTGAAGAAGAAATGCTACTTTTACTCCATTACAGTAAGACACATTCCGCTCGCTACTTTATTTTTTATTCATCAGTTATTCAGCACGCAGTGGTTTGTTTTGCTTTGTCTGAGACAGACCTGTCTTTCTCGGCCGAGCTGCAGATACCTGCGCACCCGCCCCCCACCAGACGCAGACCTCTGCACGCCACCCCACCAAACCCCCACCCCCCCAAACACGGCCAACAGCTTGAGAAGAAAGTCTAGTGCCTTTTTTTAGTTCCAGTCCACCCTTGCATTTCAGCCTACAAGAACTCTTTACTGCAAAACGCACTCAGAGTTTACAGACACAGAGACCTTGGGATGCACAGGCTGCGTTGTCATGTTCCTCTATATTCTCTGCCTGCTGAGTCTATTGTGCTGTCTCAAGAGTTTAAACAAAAGAGGTTAACATAAGATAAGATAAGCCTTTATTAGTCCCATAAGTGGGAAATTTGTTTTGCCGTGGCAGAAAGTGGACAGTACAAAGTTAAGTATTGAGAAACAACAGAATCAAGTAGAATAAAGAGAATAAAAAGAGAATTATGAGAATAAAAAGAGAGTTATGAGGTTATTACCATTTATTGTGGTTGAAACTGTCTTAACTTATGTAAATTAATATTTTATGTTATGCTATTTTAGGTATTTGTAAAAACGTATTTGTTTGATAATGTAAATGTAATTTTAATTTGTGTCTGCATTAAGTTCTTTTAGGTTTATGTGTATATGTTTTCATACAATCATTTTGAAGTTCAGATGAATAGGTCTGAACAGGCCCCTTTCTCTCTGTCAGTGTATACACACTTTTATCATCACAGAATTGTTGAAATGCCTCCCCCAACTTGGTTGCTAAGGTTACAGATGATGGAGCTTCCTTTGCTGAAGCTTGTGATGTCGCTATGTTCTCCTCACAGGTTTTTTTTATCACAGCTGGAGTTGATAGAGAGGTCATGACACTGTGCGCAGTTTCCCGTTTGAGTTGCTACCAAGTACTCCAGGTATCCTCATGGAGATGTATTTTCTCTCCTTTTCTTTCCTCTTCCTCTTGGAAACCTTTCACTTGGTACTAGTTTTTCAGTCATTAGTTCTGACGGACATTGTCATAATACCAGTCAGCAACCGCTAGAGGTCGCTGCAGAATTAGGGACTTTCCACCACCCACAGCTGGGGACTGTTAACCTGAGGGCTGATTAGTCCTGTTATGGGTGTATAAGGTGCTTTGTCCCTAGCTATGATGTGGTGTTTCCTTTACTCACTCTAATCTTTCTCCTCCATAAACCATTTGTCTGGTCTGTTTGGTTACCTGAGCCTGGTTTCATTTGTATTGTGTTGTTTATGTTTAGTGTTGTTAATAAAATACCTCGCATTATGGAAGTCCGCGCCTGTGCTGTTTCTCCATCTCAGTTCAGACGGGACTGAACCATGACAGATATAGCACTAGTTCTCGAGTTCTCTTGCTCTGAATTCTCCAGTCCTCCAGCTCTCTAGTTTCCTCCTCAGCCCTCCAGTTATCCAGCTCTCTTTTCTTCTCCTCTCCAGTCTTCTTCTTCCTCTTTAGATCCTCTGTTCTTAGTTCTGATTCTTTAGTGCTGTTTAAGTTGATACATACAGTCATGGCCAAAATTGTTGGCACCCCTGAAATTTTACCAGAAATTAACACGTTTTGCTATACACATGTTTATTCTCTTTGTGTGTACTGGAACAAAACAAAAGCAGGAGGAAAAAAATTGACATAATGTCACATAAAACTCAAAAATGGGTTGGACAAAATTATTGGCACCCTTTCAAAATTGTGGATAAATAAGATTGTTTCAAGCATGTGATGCTCCTTTAAACTCACCTGGGGCAAGTAACAGGTGTTGGCAATATAAAAATCACAACTGAAAGCAGATAAAAAGTGTGTCTGTGTGTGCCACACTAAGCATGGACAACAGAAAGAGGAAAAGAGAACTGTGTGAGCCTGAGAACCAAAATTGTGGAAAAATATCAAAAATGTCAAGGTTACAAGTCTCCAGAGATCTAGATTTGTCTTTGTCCACAGTGCGCAACATCAAGAAGTTTGCAACCCATGGCACAGTAGCTAATCTGATGAAAGGTTGCAACGCAGGATAGTCTGGATGGTGGATAAGCAGCCCCAAACAAGTTCGAAAGAAATTGAAGCTGTCCTGCAGGCTCAGGGAGCGTCAGTGTCACCGCGAACTTTGCGTCGACATTTAAATGAAACTAGACTGCATTTCCACAGAGAAAATGCAAAGTGTGCTTGCTCAAATTTAGAACACAGCATTTGTGTTAGTATTAGCATCAGCATTGCATTAACATATTATTAGCCTAGCATTAGCATAGCATTAGTATAGTATAGCCCTGCATTAGCCTAGCATTAGCATAGCATTAACATTAGCATAGCGTTAGCATTAGCATTAGGATATAATTAACATTAATGTTAGCATTAGCATAGCATTAACATTAGCTGAGCATAAGCATGGTGTAGCATTAGCATAACGTTAGCATTAACATTATCATAGTGTTAGCATTAGCATTAGAATAGCATTAACATAGCATTACTGTGTGTGTGTGTGTGTGTGTGTGTCCCAATACTTTTGTCCACATAGTTTTGTATGACAGCTCTGTCCCAATACTTTTG
>JBBPCY010119578.1:0-17842 GCA_037974405.1 Brachyalestes nurse | reverse complement strand
ACTCACTCACTCACTCACTCACTCACTCACTCACTCACTCAGCCATTCACTCATCTACTCAGCCATTCACTCATCTACTCAGCCATTCACTCACTCATCCACTCACTCACTCATCCACTCACTCACTCATCCACTCACCCACTTACTCACTCACATGCACATACAGGCATACACCTACATGTGCGCATGCACACCCTTATATGCACACACTTATACACACACACACACACGTACGTATATACATACAGTGCATCCGGAAAGTATTCCGGATATGCAGCACTGAACAAAGCAGTCAGTCAGATCCTGATTGTAGACTAGAGCAAATGGAGAATTAATCTAGAAGGCATTTCACAACATGTAACATGTCAGGGCCTTTGAGACAAGATGAGATGAGATAACCCTTCTCAGATTACATATATTGGTTTTCTGTTGCACAATTAAACAGACACCTATACCTGTGCAGTTCCAGGCTCCTTCCTGCTGGTGTAGATGACCTCTCCTGAGCGAGTAGTGGTCATGCCTGTAGTGGTGGGGTAGATTCTGCGGGGTGGAGGTGGTGGTGGGGACTTGCTGGCCTTTTCTGAGCCCTGACTCAGCTTTGCTGTTTTGTCCTGAGGCTTCACTGCTCTCTCCAGGCTTGTTCTGGCTGTTAGGCATGGTTTAGGAGGCTTATCCTTGCCTGCTGCTTTAGCTATTTTCTCCAGTTGCGGTTTAGGGGCTTTTTCTGGACCTGTCTTAGAGGGCTTCTCAGAAGTGAGTGTCTCAGGGTGGTTCTCCTCTGCAATATAATCAATACAGTCAAATGCTGTTACAGTAAGTAGGTTTCAACATTTTCCAAACTGTGCTTCTACATAATAAGAGCAAAAACAGAATGTGACAATGTACTGCATTGAGCAACACCAATAAAGATAAACTAATTACCACAAAACTTTGATAATGTGACAAAAATCTAACCTATGTATTCTAACAGTGGGACCTTCCACATACATGGAATATTTTCCATGTATCATAATATCATTCACTTTAAAATAGCGTGTAACAATTTCTCTAGTCAGAATCACACTAGGGAGTTTGTGTCCCCTAATAAAATGGCCAGGTTCAGGAGACTGTAAAAAAAATCCATGGTAAAAGTGTAATTAACTGATGTGGTTAGCAGCAGTATGGTGGCTTATGTGCAGAAGACAGCAGAATTTGTGTCAAAGTTAACAAAATTGAAATTTACATGACAAGTTATCTGCCTGAGAAACTTCCGACATAGAATCATCCACCACGGTGAATGCCACTAAAATGAATGTAATTTCACGAAAATTGACTCTGACCTTGGGGTGGAAGTGCAAAAGGTTTGGGTTTTTCAACAACCTCCTCTAAGGCAGCAGGGGGAACTGCAACAGGTATCTGCAAGCTGTCTAGGCTGGGTATGCCTCTCAGCATGTTGGCTTCTGCCTCCCGAAGCATCCTCTGAAATTCCTGCCCGTCGTAATGACCCATGTTCAGTCTCTTTTCTTCCCACTCTCTCTCAGCAGCCTAGAGAGAGAGAGAGAGATAA
Organism: Brachyalestes nurse; assembly: GCA_037974405.1. Taxonomy (NCBI): domain Eukaryota; kingdom Metazoa; phylum Chordata; class Actinopteri; order Characiformes; family Alestidae; genus Brachyalestes; species Brachyalestes nurse. The sequence goes on along the minus strand of JBBPCY010119578.1, from coordinate 16,296 downwards.
ACCAGACCAGAAATTAAGACATAATATTGTATCATTACTCATGTTTGCCAAAGTGAAGAACTAAATTTTGCCCTTGATGTAGTCATTCGGCCAACACATGCTTTAGTCAGGCTAATATAGGTAAAAAGAATCTGAAGCTTCCGACTAGATATAATCATACAAACTGCACCAAAATGTATCAAACTGTTGAGTACAGGGGGTCCTCGGGTTATAAGTCGATATACAACTTTGAGTTTTCAGCGCTCACTTCCCACTCGGCTTACACCATTAGCGCCGTACTTACGGACTACGTGGGCAAACTAGTTTGAATGCGCACGCCGTATGGGTGAGGTAGTTTTCCTTTTCCTTTTTCTGTAGCTGAGTTCTGTTTTTATAATTTCACATCTGTGTTAGGATATGTAAGTGACTTAGGCTAGGGTGTGTTTTGACTAACACCAAAATTCGATCTGTAATCACAAATTTACTAGCTGTTTTTCATGTACATTGTACATTTTTTTATACACTAAATGCCCATAAATTTGTAATGCCACTAGGTAATTTAGGGTGCACATTTTACTCAGAGGCTTGTACTGGCTTCATAGAAAAGCACTGGCAATTATATTCGACAGTCTGGAGCAACTGCTCACAAGGAATGTAAAGACACTATAGGAATGTAAATATCCCTAGCATTGGGCTGTGAAGTAGTGGAACTACGTAATCTGGATCAACGTCTTGGCTGATTGTGCCAATATTGTGCCTAATGCAATCAAATCAGCAATCTTCCAGTATCTGATGTGAAGCCATTCTAAAAGAGTAAGGGCTGTTACCTGTAGAATTACCATTAGAAGTACATGTTGGCTGAACAGGTGTCTATAAACATTTAGACAGTGTAGACAAGGCATTACAAGTTTAGCCTTGAAATTATCCCCTGCTACCCCCTTTAATGCAAGGTTTAAACCATGTAATTTGAAAGGTCACCTCTATTGATGTGGCTCTGTTTTTGCCCTTGCTATGACTGGTGAGCTCCTCGATAAACAAGTTTGGAGATACCCCGTCGTCATTGTGTGTGCTGTTGCTGGGAACACCACTGCTGACGTTGCTCAACAGTGGTGCCTGCTCGGTCTGTGAGGGGCTTGGCCTCTTGAGCTGCCCGGGACTGCCCAAGTGTTTGGTTGGTGAAGGGGTGGATTCATGGGCCTGATGGGGTTGGGCAGAAGTGGACCCAGGCGCTGCTGAGTGCTGAGACTGACAAAGGGGAACAGGAGAACTCTGGGCGTGGTGGATGACCATGGGGTTGACCTCTGACCTCACAGAGGAAATTTGAGGCTCAATTAGGGTCATATTTCCTACATCCTGTATATCAGAGGAAGGCACAGACTCTATCCCGTCTGTTGTGACCAAGGTCACCATTGTCGCAGGATCCAAAGGTTTTAGCAAGCCCTCTGTGGCACACCTAGAGGTTGTAGATAACATATTGTAGGTGCACATCCAGTTAGTGGTGGGCCATCAAGCATAAATGTTACAAAAATGTTACAAATGTTACATTTAACTTAAAATACATTATTCAAATATATTATTAAAAAAATAAATATATTATTAAATATAATGTTTCAGAACATTTTTTATCCAATTATCTTGTTTCACAGGCCAAATTATTCACTATTCAAAATGAAATATGGAGATAGTCAGTGCTCTTTAAGTTCTGACAAAGTAATGTGACAAGTTAAAGCCTTATACAAATGTAATTAAATTAAATAATAATAATAATACAATATATCAGATTTTCTTAACGAAATTCTAAGTATTTGTTTATATAACTACACTGACAAAAGTTATAGTTAGACCAGATCAGATCTGTACCTGCGTAGAGTGCTGAGAGAGTCTGTGAGTGTTTTGACTCTTTTTAACATGCTATCCAGCTTGTGTGGTTCCTCCTTCAGAAACTTCACAGCCTCCACTTCCACTCGTAGCACAGCCCGCATATGTGTCTGTAGGCTTGGAAACTCTCCTGAAACACATAGAGAAGGTGTATCACAATAATTATCTATTTCCAACTTTAAAGCAGAATATTGTCAAAGGAATACTTCAATGTTTTTCATTTAATTTCTAATTCTGTTTTTCTTCTGCGGAATATCTATTGTATAGTTAATTACTGCATGCAATAATTTAGGTGTTCCCTCTTAGAATAGAACATAACTGACTTGAAGCAGATACACAACAGAAACCAATGAATTCCATCATTAAACATTTATGAGAAGCATGTTTAACTTGTTTTAAAGCTGTAAATGTGAACTATTTGTACTTTCAAAAAGCCAGGTTGTGTCAGTGTTTCTGCCATCCAGCTCCACAAACAAATTACTTACAGGTCTTTCCCTGAAACCTCAAACAGAGTGAAAAGACCTGCAAATGCTTTTACTGGGTTGCTTGGATACAAAAAAACCCTTAGGCAGTGAAATAATACCTGTAACTACTACTATACAGTTTTGCTGTATTGGTTGAAAATTAAACTTCACTTCCTGTTTTGCTGCCGGTGCTGCTGTAGACTTTTTGCAGTTGTTTTGGCATAGACTGTATTTTGTTCTAGTCATTAATTATTAAATACTAGTGAGTTAACCTAACATTTTGATTATTAAACTATTTTCATCGCTCACCAATGCCATCAATCCACAGACCCAGAGAAGTTTCAACCAATAAACAGCAGCAGGGCAAATGGGTGACGATTCAGCAACATATTCGAAAAGCTCTCCCAGGCTTCACTGAAATCTGCGCTTGCCTCAACTCTAGATGCAGTTGGCTTTACTCAAAATGTAATGGGGTCTACTCACTCATGACCTTATTTAAGGAATTTTCACTGGGTTGCACAAGATTAAGAGCTTTAAAAGTTACAATCTTTTAAAGTTAAAAACTTTACCAAAATACATTGAAATTGACCTTAAACATCATTTTCTGTGGTAAAGAAATTCTTCACAAATTCAAGGTTTTCGTATTGATCTTGTTCTGGATTGCTGTTTCCCCTGTCTTTTACCATCAGAAACCTGGCGACGGCTGCATCTCCACTGATTTTACTGAAAAACTTAAAAAAAAGTCTGCCATCTCTCAGTCCCACATCAGTGTCACAAAAATGAATTTTTGAAAAAAATCCTGCTGAAAGATTAATTTTAATTTAAAATGTTTACTTAAATGACTTCTAAATAAGATCACGTGTATAGATTATAAACAAACACTGGATGGGAAACTCTCACCAACCAAGTCTGGCCAATTAGCACAGGAATAGTAGCTTCCCATCATGCAAAAAGAGTAGAAAATAAGCAATGGTTAAGGGATCAAGCAACTGCCGGCCAGTGGCAAAAAAACAGCATTTTTGCTGCCCAGTTATACTGGCAAATGAGGCTTTGTACTCACTGCTGCGCTCAGAGTCCTGATTTAATCTGGACTCTTTGTGTTAATGAGGATAATATAGTTATTCTGATGAGGCTCATCTGGAAACAACAGTGTCCCTGTCGAGTGGCACAGAGCTGTGGCCATTCTGATTCCAAAAGAGCAGGAATCATCTACCAATGGAAGCACTGCTCTGCTAAATATAGAGGGAAAGATTTTCTTCTCCATCATTGCCAAGAGGATTACAAAGTTCTGCTACAAAACAACTACATTGACACAAGTTGTCAGAAAGCCCCAGGGTTCTCAGGTTGCTCGGAACATGCAACAATAATCTGGGACCAGATCCAGAGTGCCAAAAGGGAGACAAAGGACCTTCATGTTGTATGGCTGGACTTGGAGAATGCGTATGGGTCTGTTCCACATCAGCTGATTAGCTTTGCCCTGGACTTCTTCCATGTACCGGTGTTGGTTAAGAACATCATGAAGAGCTATTATGCAGACTTGAAGATTTGCCATACACTGCAGAGCTACACAACTGACTGGCAGCCCCTGGGCAGGGGAATAGCGATTGGGTGTGCCATCTCACCCATCCTCTTCACGGCTGCCTTTGAGGTCATCCTGATTGGAGCGAGGACAATGGTCAGAGGAGTGCACAATAGTGTAGGTCAACGGCTACCACCCCTTCGCAGTTTCATGGATGACGTCACTAGCCTACTGCAGACGGCCGCTTGCATGTCTCGGCTCCTTAGGAGGTTTGAAGAGCTGCTATGGATCAGGATGTAAATAAAACCCACCAAGTCTCGCAGCCTGTCGATCCGCAAGGGTAAACAAATGGGTTCAGTCTCTTTTCAAGTAGCAGGAGAGAGAATCCCAGTGCTTGCAGAACAACCAATCAGAAGCCTGGGCCGAGAATACTCAGTTGATCTTTCGGACAGACACATGGCGGCTTCAGTCACAGACCAACTAAAAGAAGGCTTGAAGCAGATAGACCAGAGCTACCTTCCTGGAAAATACAAAGTCTGGTGCTACCAGTCTATACTGTACCATCGTGTGATATGGTCATTGAAGATGTCCGAAATTACAGCAACAACAGTCAGAAAACTGGATGCCATGGCCAATAGTTACATCCGCAAGTGGCTTTGACTTCCAAGATGCCTGTTCGATGCCTCTCTGCTACCACTGAAAAAAATCTCCATTGGTTACAGACTTGAGAAGTCCAGGCTAGTCCTAGAACTTAAGACAGTCAAGTGACCACCATATTAGGACCGCTCGTGCCAAGATCCGGACAGGTAGAGCATGGAAGGCAGAAGCATGCGTGGACAGTGCCATCTTCAGACTGCAGCACCAATAGCTTGTAGGAAGAACGCAGCAAGTAAGACAAGGCCTGGGCTGGGGAGAGCCACTAAAGCTGTGGTCCAAAGCATCCCTGAAAGAAAGGAAAAACCTAGTCGTCACAGAGGTGGCAAGGATGGAGGAAGACAAGCTCTTTGTTAAGTCTACTGGCCAATGCCAGCAAGGCCAATGGACAAAGTGGGAGGGAAGGATGGAGTAGGATGGAGTAACCTGTGGAGTGGAGTGGTCAGTAGGATGGAGTAACCTGGAGTAACCTGTGGAAGATGCCTCAAGAAAGACTGAGTTTTCTCATCCGAGCTACATACGACACCCTTCCTAGTCCAGCAAACCTGGCACAATGGTATGGCGCAGAGGTGGGTTGCAGCCTGTGCATAGCCCAAGGAAATCTCCACCATATTCTGTCTGGCTGCCGGACGGCCTTGTTAATCTGACCATCAAAATCCAGCTGCCCCACCTTCCTGAGATGTTCTGGAGATTAAAGGGGCGAAACATCAGTGACGGAATGGCTTCCAGCTGAAGCCTCTGCAGCTAGTACTACTTTGGCACCAGCGGAGGTGCATCAAGCAGAAATGCTTTGCAGGTATTAACATCTGCCTGTCAATAAACTTCTTCCAGAGACCACAGTAATCTCAGATTACTAGCTATTTTCATCTAAATCATTCATCAAAATCAGTTAGATAACCTAACTGAATGCTTAGAGCTCTCTTCCATCCACAGTAGATCGTAGTCAGATAGAAAAAAACGAATGCTTAGAGCTCTCTTCCATCCACACTAGATAGCAGTCAGTTAAAAAAAGTTCACTTCTTGGTATAAGGATCAAACCTTCACTTTAAAGCAAAATGTTCAAAGACTAGAGCGTAAATGGTGATTAACCACGCTGGAATCTTTCCACTTAGAGACTACAGTAGAACATTTACTGCGGCACGCTCAACCTATCCAACGTTTCTCATTGAAGCTAATAAAAAGAATTATTTTTAGTACAATTTTTAAACTAACTAGGAACTAAGGAGGTGCAGAATCATAGGTACCTGCCAAGTATTGTAGTGATGATTTTATGGACCTCAACAATTAAGTAAAAAAATGTAATTAAATTAAAACGTGAAGTTTTTCTCCACCACAGCTGCTGCATGATATTGTTGATGCAGATACTGTTCAAAAGTGAGCTGTAGTAAAGCAGCTGGCATCTTTTAGTCCAGTTCAACAAGCAGAATTCTCTACAATTATTTTCTCTTTAAAATCTTCTTCCGGTACACTCGATTCCTTTCCTACAAGCCTGGTTTAGTACTACCAGTAATTATTGTACCTCTTTCTATATAATCTCCTCAGTTAGTATTGCTACCTAAAGCCATTAAACTAGCAATTATTAAGCCATCGTTTAAACTACAGCATAAAAACCACAAACATAAAAAAATCCAATCTGGGTTCCGGCCTCATCGCAGCACTGAAACAGCCCTAGTAAAGACAATAAATATATATAAATTATCTTTTACTGTATGCTGACAAAGGATTTGTTTCTTTGCTGGTTTTTCGACACCACAGACAACTCAGTTATATTAGACAGACTAGAAAACCTGGTCAGAGCCATAGGAACAGCCTTATCATGGTTTAGATCATAAGATAAACCTTTATTAGTCCCAAAAATGAGAAATTTGCATTGCTACAGCAGAAAGTGGACAATACTAGGTTGAGAACAGCAAAAACAAAAGAATAAAAGCTACACAACATAAAAACACACTATACAAACAATACAATTATATAAATATAGACATTCAACTTAGATAAATGTATGTGTACATGTACATAGTGTTTATATATGTAAAAGCACTCGCATATAGTGAAAAACCATGTTGTTGTGATGTGGTTAAAAAAAAATGCCTATTTTCATAGTGTAAACCCTAAATTTGCCCCAAAATATGCTCCCAAAACACTTTAATTTCATTTTAAACACATTAGCCTTAAAGAAAATGTAAAGGTAAACCCGTGCTGTACAGTTTACACTGAACTCCTGTGCTAGAATGTAAAATATCGATGTTACACCTGTATTGACTGCACTGTTTGGTACAAGCAGGGTAAATACAGTAATAAATGAATTTAATTTACAGTAATAAAAATACAGGGCTTTAAGAAGAACAACATAAAAAACACGAGAATACTCGAGACGCTCCACGGGGGAAATTCTGGACTGCAGCGTCACAGGGCAGCAGCCATTCAGCAGCAAGGAGAAATAAATAACATTCTCGGATTGGCTACTTTCAAACCTCTGAGTACAGCTGACTGTGACGTCTGGGCCTCGTGCACCACGCCCCCTTGTCCTAATGTTGCTTGTTTATGTTTGGGGCGGCATTGAGCAGCGGAGGTGCATTCCATTCAGGTGTCTTGATTGCCTTGGTGACCATGGCGTGGCGCACGAAGCCCGGACGTCACAGTCAGCTGTACTCAGAGGCAGGACATTCGAAAAACCATGATGGACTGAAATCGCGACTGCTGATCCATGTGAAAGTGCGGGATGACTGTATATATATATATTTACTGTCTGCCCGTATCAGATGGAATCCAGCAGCATCACATTCATGTCTGGAGTTAGCAGTGTTACCCATGTCTCTGGTACATCATGATGCTACACTGCCGGTATTCAGTCTGGTACTGGGTTAGCACGCTAGCTCGTCCATCTTATTGGGGAGAGATCTTACATTCCCCATAATAATGGAAGAGAGAGCTGGTCTGTATCGCCTCCTTCTCAGACGACACACCTACGTCTCTTTCTCCTCAGACTCTTCTCTTTTGTGGTTCCCTGCTGGTGGAATGAGCTGCCTAAACCGACAAGAGCAGCAGAATCCCCCTCTAGCTTCAAAAACCTCCTAAAGAGCATCTACTCTCCTAGTGTACTACTCTTGCTTGCACTACTCTTACTTAAAGATTTAGCACTTAGTACATCTGGTTCTTACACTGTCCTGAACCTTGGATGTTTTCTCGTATTGTTTGCCGCTCCGGATAAAAGTGTCTGCCAAATTAATGTAATGTATCCTTCAATGATGCAGAAAAATTAGTCCATGCATTTATTACCTTGTTGCAGCTTGCTGTCAGGGTGCTCCAACTAGAACCTAAATAAGCTTAAACTAGTTCAGAATGCCTCACTAGAACCAGGAAATTCGAACACACTAGCCCAATTATTAAGACTTCATTGGCTTCCAATTAAAATTTGTATTGTTTATAAAAGTCTATTAATGACATATAAAGCCCTGAATTGCCTCGCACCCAAATACGCCCGTGTACGTATTTCTTGCTATATGGGGCTGGCTATTTACTCGTCCCCAGAATTATGAAATCTACAACAGGGGAAGAGCTTTTTAATATAAAGCCCCCCAGCTCTGGAATACTCAGAATAACATTCAAGACACAGACACAGTCTCAGTTTTTAAGTCTAGGCTGAAAACCTACTTATATAGTCAGGCTTTCTGCAATTAACTTTTCCTGTTAGATGAAGAGTGTAGAACTGGGAGGTGGTGGGCACAAAGAATTCTAGTAAACTGGGATGCAGGTGCTGATGTATCCAAACTCTTCACCTTCACTCAGGTTTGTTTACGGTGGTGTTGCCAGTGTCTCAGGGTGCTCTCCTGTCTATCATACCCCTCGGGTCTGCTCTTCCAAGCTATGCTGCTATAGTGAGCTATAATGGAGTCTTAGCTTGCACTCTTTACAGTTATAAATTATGCTATGTAAACTTTATCATAATCATAATCAGATTCAGAATCACGTTTATTGGCAATATAAGTATGTGAGCAAGCACACAAGCAGAACTGGTTTTCTGTTTTCTCCGAGGGGACTGATCACCGTTGGGGCCCCAGGTCACCACATCATCCTGCAATTCCTGGGGCCCCTTTTCCAAGTGTCCTTGACTGGTTCAGTTGCTTTCGACTCCCCACGTGCTCCTCCCCCATCCTTAAGCAACTGCTAGGAAAACCTTTGGCAGAGATTGTTGTTCCTGTTGTTGTGGACTAGAAACTTTCAAGCTGCTCTTTCAACAAAAACTATCCCTACTGACTCTTAACTGTACCAACTCTGATAACAGCAGATGGCAAATCTGTCCAGCAGTGATTAAGCTGTACACTAAGGTTTATTGTTTGTTTTCCCAAAAGAGACTATGTTTCTCTCTCTCCCCAGATCAACCAGAGGAGGATGGGTTCCCCTTTTGAGTCTTGGTTCCTCCTGGGATTTGTTCCACCAGCTTAAGGGAGTTTTTCCTCACCTGTCACCCTAGGCTTGCTCACTAGAGGCTCTGACCTGAATTCTGTGAAGCTGCTTTGTGACAACACTGGTTGTAAAAAGTGCTACATTAATAAAATTAAACTGAAATGAATTGAGAAAAAACATCTTCCATGTCTGTGTAGAGAAGGGGATGTGGTCAAGTGAGTTTTGGAGTAAAGATTTTTTCTTATTAAAGAACTATTAAATTAACTATGAACTACTGAATTACTATTGAGAACACTATGCTGGAGTATTCCTTTAACTCAAAGCAGTATGTGTGATTGGTTACCTTTGAGTCCTGCAAGGCTCTCCCCCACCATCCTCAGGCTGACTGCTCCTTCCTCTACCTCCTTCTGAGTGACCATTCTCTTAGTTACACCTGAGCTCTTCAGAGACTCCACATAATTCTCTAAATCCCTGCACAAACACACACACACAAAATTACTGCCTGGACAACATCTTTATATACCGAAAAATTCAATAATTTTTTTTGACTGAGAGTCCATGTAGAGTTTAGTGTTATTACTCAGTTTTTACTCTAGGGGCAGGCAAGCAGTTCATTCTAAAATCAGAGGTCATTCACCATTCACTTTATTAGAAATATTTATATGTCCATCCACTGTCCATGAGTTTTTGAACTCCACCTTATAGGTCCACTACATAAGAACACAACTACAGTCTGTACCCCATCTGTCTCAAATCCATTTATCATTGGCCAGTGTCTGACCACAGGACTGCTGTTGACCAGATACTATGTGTAGTGCATAATTCTCAACAAAGCAGGGACACTGGCATGATGCTGTGTGGTTATGGTACAGTGTAACTGCTAGTTCATTAACTGAAAATCTCATTTTCTTTACAGAAAATAATAGAGGTGAAGTTCGTATAAAAGCAACTTTTTAAAAAGTATAATAAGCTACACATTCTGTTAAACAGGTGCAGGGGGAAGCCCCATTTTAAAGAATTGCCATGCTATAGAAACTAACGTCAAGAACTTTGTTGTAGCCCTGTTTTTCTCTGGTTTATCTTGTCAAAACAAAAACACACATCCAAACCAGGGCAGAGGCATGTTGTTCTGAGTGGGCTTTAGAACCACTCAACTCATTCACACTGAACATTCATGCTCAATTTAACACCAACCCATCTTCACACACATCTATCAAACATTCAGGTCCAAGGCAAGAGTCTGACTGAGGAGAAATCACTCACACTTGGCCCCTTTAATTGCCTCAACATGAGAACATCTTCTGTGACCTTTACTGTGACAGCAAAAACCCTCCCTTTTATATCCTCTGAGGTTTTCCTACTTACTCAAATTTTTCAAGTAAAAAGAACATGCACTTGAATTCTACCTTGGCGTTTCCACATGTAAGCAAGCTTTAAGTACTTCTGATTAAACTGGATACTACATAACAGAACTTCATTAATCCATTACTGTGCAACCTGTATGCCAAAATCATCTTGCTTCAAATCACATCCAATTGTTGAGACATCTCAAATACACTTACTCATGTGTTCCCTGATCCCCAATGTTATAAAATGGACAAAAGTACAGACAAAATTATGTTATGGCTACTACCACTGTTTTTGGCTATGCAATACGCTTTCTTCATTTTACAGAATTATTCTTATCTAACTAACACACAAAATTAACTAATAATATTTCTAATAGAGCAAATGTTACAATACAATATGTTTGATATTGCCACAGTACTGTATATTGTCTTCATATTGAAGAAATGCATTAATATAAACATGAACACTCATTTACACACACATTTGGTCTTAATTTTAGTATATTTAGTATACATTTAGAAGACTTCTGTCTTTAAAAAGATGTCACTGGCATGGTATACAATTGCACAGTAGCCTCCATTATTACTGGAATCCTGTTCAGAATCAGAATCAGAAAACTACTGATCCCGGAGGAAACTGTTTATTGCCGTTTGTTCCTAATAAGTGATTTGGGGAAAATAATTGCAATGATTCTGACTGTGACTGTGATTAAAAAAGTAATTATTTTCTATAAATTCATGTCCAGGCCTGTTATTTTGCCCAAGAAGATGGCTTTTCTGGCTTAAGGCTTCAACACTGAATGTAGTGTACCAGACTGCCAGTTAGTGTGGTGGTCTTGTCCTGTACATGGTATGCTTTACCAAACCAGTGCTCAGAGATTTCAGACAGCCCAGATTTTTCGCTCTTTCCCTACTTGTTGCGTGTTGGGTTGGACTCGAGGCCTTGAGGACTGGTTTAAAAACTGCTCGTACAGGCAGTTTACAAGCTCAGCGTTCTTTCTTGCAGTTTCTTACTTTAACTTTAAAACAACATTGCTGATAATATAGCCTAGATTAATTTTAACAATTAAAAATAACGTGCACTTATTTTGCACTATTTCCAAAAGACAATTTCCATATAATAATACTCAATCTTTCAGCCCTGTTCCTAATGGGCATCATTCTTTGGTCTTTAACAACCCTTGTGTTTTTACCAATTTTCCTTCCTTGGACAATTTTAGTATGAATGTGACTGTGTCTCTGAACACTCAAAGTCTTCTTGTTATGGAGATATATCCCATGTTTAACTCTGTTTTTAAATTTCTATAACTTTCCTATGACATTTTTCTTGTCTATGTGAGTGGACGATCTATATGTTATGTTCAGAAAACCATAAATCTTTCTTTTAGACTTTTCTTTTCACAGAAAAGTCTAAAAGGCAGCTGAGGTGTGTGCTGGTAGCTGTTCGTGTGAATGTTTGTCTCTTTGAGAAGAAACACAATGTCAGTTTTGCTTTAGGAACAACATTTGTTGGGAGGACACTGGTTGAGTTTCAGATCGATAGTCTGAATAAGTGACAGTAGAGCGAATCAAATTAAATTTGATGTTATATGTAGTGTTGAAAAATTTTGTGTAATTGTATTTTGTGTAATAGGTTTTCTGTTTTTTTATGGCAATGGAAAAGTAATAACTAGTACGTAATGGCCATTTTCATCAGAAATGAAAGGAAAGTGTGGCCTCTACCATTAATGGTACTGTATACAAATCAGAAAGTAGACAGCAACAAGGTCACAAGGTCTCAAGTCCTCAAAAACTATTCAAGAAAATAGCAAGAGCAAATTGCCTCTTTTTAAGAATTTAAACAGAAGACAGTTTGAAAACTCATCTATGATTAGGTGTGTCCATGTGGGTATAACTGAATGTGGTTGTGACACACCCTATCTGTGTGAGAACTTTTTCCTCCATGCTGAGATATTTATGTCTCTCCTCCTCCACCAGCATTTTCTGTTTGTGTGCAGGGTCCTCCTGTCGTCTCAAAGCTTCAGCCAGTCGCACACTGATCTCTTTCTCCACCTGCTTTATCTGAACCCGCACACACTCCTGATTCTGCAACTAGACCAACACATACATACAAAAATGACAACATGTACAACAGAGTCCAGCCACAGCCAGCTATAACTAGAAAGGTGCATCTGTTAATTGACGTAACAGAACTGCCAGTTAGCGTTCTTGTACACTGAGGTGTCCAATGACTCTGTTAGTAAGCAGTTTGAAACAATGTGGTGGTAGCTTGATAGCATTGTATGATATGGAGAAACCTGGCTATTTGGTGGAACTGGCCCAGATAATTTGAGCATATACAAAACCTCTGAAGTAATTCTGGAACATTTTTATTGGCACGTTTTAAGACTTTTCTGCATGCAACTCACCCCCTTTCGCTGGAATTTAACCACAATCATTAAACCATTATGATTACTACGAGTCAGTAAAGTAAAATAGCAAAATTATAGTTATACCTGTAGTTGCCTCATTTGCTGCAGCTGAACACGGAGCTCTGAGACATTTTTACTGAACTGGAAGAGATTCGCATGCAGAGGGGTGGAACTGGTAGGTGGAGTTGGGGCAGGGCTACTTTCAGGTGGGGCTACAGCACTTTTGGGTCCAAAGACAGGAGAATCTCCTGAATATGCAAAATAACAAAAAATAAATAAAAAATAAGGGGTGATTTTTCTTTTAATATTGAGAACACCATTAACAGAAAAATCACAAGGCTACAAGTGCAAACAGGACAAAGTACACAGAGTGCAAGTAGAAAGAGAGTGCAAGAAAAATACAAGAACAACAAACCAACAGCACAACACAACAAAGAGCTACAGTACCAGTGTGTATGACTCTAGCATTACGACAGATCATATATTCTGTAGGACCTCATGTGCAGAGCTATGTGTGTAAAACGCAGAAATGCAAAATAGAGGCAAAGAATGTGCAGTAGAATAATAATAAAAAATAGGGGAGTACTTACAAAGGCACTTGGGGTGCGTGAGTTGTTTGTATAAAGCAGAACAGACCAGTGTGTTTATGCAGCGTGTTAGGAGAAGGAGGGAGTAACTCAGGTGAGGCGTGTGTTTGTGTGCGTGTGTGTGGAGATACAGTTTATGCTTCGATTCTGACTGTGGAGTCTGATGGCCTGAGGAAATATGGGCAGTGGAGGCCCATATGCTACAGAACCTTTTGCCAGACAAGAGGGGGGAGAAGAGGTTGTGTAAGCAGTGTGTGGGGTCCTCCACAATACTGGTGGCTTTGCAGTTGTAGTGTGTGGTGTAAATGTCCGTGACAGATAGGAGAAAGACCCCAGTGATCCTCTCAGCTGTCTTCACTATCCTCTGAAGGGTCTTGTGATCCAAATCAGAGCATTTTCCATACCAGACTGTGAGAATCCAAGATGGCGGCGTGCTGGGTCGCAGGGGCCACTCTGGGTCCAACACTTTGGTGCATATATGGTGTTTTTTTCTCTTAACTCCACACCAAACATTCAATAATGTGTATCAAAACAGCTCCTAAGCATATTTACATGTCAAAATACTGTATTCATCCAGACTGTAGCTTTTGTTGATTGCACTGACCGTCGCCTTGTCCTGTATTGTTGCGCTTGTGTTTTTCTTTCACACTCTTTTGACCTGTCTGCACTTGTGGTCTTGTGGTATTCTTCTTTGTTCTGTCCTACTCTTGTTGCACCTTGGTCCTGGAGGTATGTTGTTTCATTTCACTGTGTGCTGTGTGTATATGGTTGAAATGACAATAAAACCTACTTGACTCGAATCTACTTGATGCCGCAACAGAAAGTACTCTATAGCCCATCTGTTTGTCATATGTACAGTAGTTAGTTTTTATATGTACAATATAATAGAAAATAAATACATACTTTGAAGTGTAATGTACAGATGTAGAGAAATATTAACTGTGCATTTGCCAATTGAGCTCAATGTGCAAAAATTACAGTATGAGGATTTTATAATGGCCAAATATAATCAAAACAATTGTTCAGGTTTGTCATTTTACACACTTTGAGAAAGCTGTCCTGTGATGTGTGCCATTCTAGTTTGGTAACAGATGCTGAACCGGCATCATTATTGTGTTTATCAGAAAATCACGTCTACCTGTGTTAGTTGATGCTTTCGCCACTCGCAGTATGTCGGACGCACTGACGTATCATGTGAACTGGGAACACCGGGAATGCGACGTCTACCTTTTTGTGTCTATAAGTTTGGGTGCCAAAGGAGCCGGATCTTCTTAGCGATCTGTTCTAAATGATCCGACTCATTAAAAAGAGCCGAAATTCCCTGTGACAATGTAGTAGGGACGGAAGACGGTTTGAGCGTATCTGGATATTTTGAGATGTACTTTTATTTTCAGAGACGATCACCATTGGCGACTGAAATGAAAAAACTAGTTGCATCGACATCTGGAGCCCTGGGATGTGAGGTGGGCAAATGAACTGAATCACTTCTTTAACAGGTTTGATTCATCCTGGATGCAGTCTTCAACATCTACTGCAGACACCCCCACCCCCAGCTCTGTTCCACCTCAGACACCTCAGTCACTTCACACTCTGCTCACTGCTTCCACCTGGTGAAGACCCTGGAAGACCTTTGGCCCCTGGTAAGCTCATAACTGGACCCACTTCGTTTTGCCTACCCGGCTGGGATTGGAGAGGATGATGCCGTCATCCACCTCCTACATCGTTCCCTCTCTCACCTGGAGACCACTGGGAGCACTGTGAGAATCATATTCTTTGATGCTGAAGACCTGTTACCAATCCTGACAGACTGAGGTCTGCCAGTCAAAAAGTCCAGGAGCCAGAAGAGACAGTGATGCACCTTCTTGATGATGGAGCTAGTGTTGAGGGTTCATGTGAGGTTCTCTGTGACATGAACACCAAGGAACTTGGTACTATGGACAGTCTCCACTGAGGTGCCGTTGATGTTCAGTGGAGCATGATCACAATGTGCCCTCCTGAAGTCAACCACCATGTTTTGAGACAGGTTGTTGGTCGTAGCACCTCCTCTCTTGATGCCACCTCATCAGTCCCGCTGATCAGACCCACCACAGTCTTGTTGTTGACAAACTTGGTGATGTGGTTTGAGCATGGGTCAACAGCATGAAAAGCAGAGCTGAAGCTGAAGACACAGCCCTGGAGGGACCCTGTGCTCGGTGTGGTGGTGGTGGTGATGTTACTCCCAAACCTGACTGTCTGAGGTCCATGATTCAGTTGCAGAGGGAGGTGTTTAGACTCAGCAGTCTCGGCTTCTCCATCAGATAATGAGGAATGGTGTGGATTAATGCTGAAGTCTACAAACAGCATTCTCATATAAGGCTCAACTCTGAGCAGAGATGGCATTCACCCTCCCCCCTTCATATTATGTAGGCATGTTGATTTGTTGTTTGTGTGTGTGGTTGTCATGTCTGGGCCACCTTGGATGCAGCAGGAGTCCCCCTGCCCAGTGACGAGGACCAACTCCAGCAGCGTTTCACAAACCAACAGTTCCAGCTGGATCAGCTTGCCAACATGGTCTCTCAACTGATGCACACAATACACACCACTCCACTGCTGGCCACAACTCAAGTCACAGCTGTGTGCTCCAGAGTGCCGAGGCACGCATCTCTGCCCGAAAGGTATGGTGGAGACCTGGCATGGTGCCGTAACTTTCTGCTTGCTTGTGAACTTTATTTTACAGATGCAGCTCCTAACAGGGTGAGCGCAGGACTGGCCAGCTGCCCTTTAGGAGAGGAAGTAATTCTGTGCTACAAGGCTACCAGGAGGTTGTCCATAGTCTTCAGGTCATTTTTGACTACCCTGATCAGGGGAAGGCCAGTAGCACTCGCTTCCTCCAACTCCAGCAGGGCTCCAACTCTGCCGTGGATTATTCCTTAAATTCCAAAAAAACTCACGGCCCTCATAGTAGGGAATCATGACACTGAGATAGAATGCCTTAAAGGTCCCATGACATGCTGATTTTTTATGCTTTTATATAGGTCCTAATGGTCCCCTAATACAGTATCTGAAGTC
>JBBPCY010119551.1:0-17843 GCA_037974405.1 Brachyalestes nurse | reverse complement strand
AATATAAGACGACCCCCCTTTTTTAAGAAGTATTTTTAGAACAAAAACTGGGTCTTATATTCGGGCCAATACGGTACTTCCACACCACCATATGTACTCCCATTAGCCCGGTGTTGGAGGAAAGAGTCTTGTGTTTCACCCATACCTTAGAGGATATATTCAATTACTGATCAGGTTTGTTGACAAGGTAAACTTAGAACCATTTCAAACAGGAATGAGTCACCCTTACCTAAGTGAGTTACTGGATATCAAACATCCATTAGGCAAGCTATGATCCAAAACATACTGCAGTGCTTCAGTAAAACACACTGCTCCTAAGGCTCTGGGTTAGAGGCATAATCCAACATTAAATGCCAGTTTTATGCTAGCTGTTATTCTAAACAGTGTTGTACATCATGTCATCACTCAGAATTCACTGTTTTATTAAGAGTCCGAGCATGAGGTGCTGCAGTCATGTTGTATCTTTAGGTATTATTCCACTCATTTATTTTCCCTAAAACTGCACAAACCAAATCGTAATTCATGCAGACAAAACATTTGAATACAGTCAGTGCCTCCCACTACAGAGGTCCACAAAAGAGCCTGATCAGCCTCAATAAGTCTCAAAAACGCAAACAAAACACCAGATTTCAATGTGAACTTGTGCACAGGTGTTTTCCTGGCCAATAAAATAAATGCTAAGAAAGAAAAAAAAAAAAAAAAAAAAAAAACCAAAAAAACACCCAAAACAAAAAACCACCAGTCTTCTGATGCCAATCAAAATCAAAAAGATGCATATGCAGTTCTAACTCTCCCGAATTCTTATGAAACTTTATAGTGCTCTAGGGGAGCCATACACAATGTTAACCTTTTGGGTGCAACTGTTTTACTAAGCGATGCAAAAAAGCTGCACATCCATCTAACTGTACTGCACTTACACTGGGGTGGCATCTTTAGACTATAAGTACTCTAGGGACCACATTGTTTGATGACTATGCTTTCATTGGTTCCAGGCCTTCTCATCTTTGCCTGTCGTCACAAATGCATTTTGCCTGAAAAGGCACAAATTCCCACAGACATACTTCAAAAACTTCAGTGGAAAACCAGTGGACACTTCAATGGTAGGGGGAGACAACTTCATATCAATTACTATTTTTAAGTAATATCCAACAATCTAGTGTGTGTTAAGGGGGGGTTGAAATCCTTTCATAATTCCAAGCTTTTTCTTCAATTGGCCAAACACGCATTTCAAACTAGAATTAGGAGCGCAAAATTAACCATAAAATATTAGGAGTCTCAAAGTAACTAATCTGAAGATAATTGAGAATATAGACAGGATTTTTCCACACCTTGCAAATTGTGAAAAAAAAAATATTAATAATAATAAATTATATACACACACACGTGTGTGTGTGTGTGTGTATCATGCATGTACACAGTCACACTTAGGGGCAAATTAGCATCACCAACTCGCCTGACGTAAACGTGTTTGGACAACGGGAGGAAACTGAAGTCCTGGCTGAAACCTGAGTAGAATATGCAAACTCTATACAGAACTGGCTGGGAATCTAACTCAGAAACTTGCCATCCATCAGAAATAAATAGATTTTTAAAAACATTAAAATTCCAAGAATAACATCACTGTTGTTGCTCACCTGAAAGCCACTCAGAGACTTCATGATTCTGAGAGAAACTGAGGCTCCATTGAAGATTTTGACCTTAAAAAAAGAAAACAATGGAAAAAACAGTAACTACAACACATACACATACTGTGATATGGTCTATACCGTCACTATAAAACAAATACACACACTGTCCTGAAACTTGAGTGTTTCCTCAAATTGTAAATTGGATAAAAGCATCTGCCAAATGAATGTAATGTAATGTCATGTAATGAAGTGGTAACTTTACAGGTGAAGTAAAAACATTCTCAACTTTAATGTACATTAATGTAATGATGAGAACTAATTTATTCAGTGATTTTGAAGCAATTCTCGTGGTTCTTTCATCATAAAAGAAGACAGTAGCAGGTGTCAGATGGTGTGAAATGGTTTACATATGTAAGGGAAGATAACTGTCTGTGAAACTGTTGATACACATGTCAGAAACTTACAGAACCAGCTGTGTTTAGGTCGTTTGGCACACCAGTCACATAATCTGCAAATACAAAAAAGTCAAAAACCAGCAAACTGAATGTTGCACAGTTCATTAAACACAGCAGCCATAACATGCCATGCAGAGGTCCCTCTGTGGATTGTTTTCATATATGGATGAGCAAGCGCTAAACATTTGTAAAAGCGTTTTTGTGTATTTTATTGTGGCAGTTAAACACAATATCTGTCATATCAAAACTGTTTCTGTACTGTATATTTTATCTAAGCACATATGGATAGGAGTGAATTCTCAATTTTTACATCAAATGCACCAGTAAAAGCTTAATGTGTCAGAATTATTCAGTTGTGGTGACAGGAACCAGGTGCTTGAAGGGTCTTTAAAAGCTACTTCACTGAAAGCTGGTACACAAAATAGTCACAGAAACATTGCCTGAGGTTCTCATCCCTCCCGTTTCACCCCTCATTACCCTCTAGCAGCTCAACACAAAATCCCCTTTTACAGGAGGGACAGCCAACGATGTCTTGCATCGTTAATAAGCATAATAAGCATTTTTGCCAGCAAAATGGCCTTTAAGGGGCCTGTGGAAAGAGGCTGCAAATATCCTCCATCTTTTTTTTTTTTGCTTTTTTCATCGCAATATTTAATTTTTTCATACATTTTTGTGTTAAATTATTAAAAAATATATAATTTACTAATTTTATATAATTTACGAATAATATTTACTAACATAAATATTAACGTAAATTCAGCTACATTTCCATATAAAATATAACTATACATTTATTAGTACTGCCAAGAGGACACAAAGCAACCATATATGAAAATGCGCCCCTGTACTCAGAGGCAGGAGGTTTGAAAGTAGCCAATCTGAGAGCATTATTCATTTCACCTAGTTGCTGATTGGCTGCTGAACAGTTTCCCGCGTGGAGCCATCTTGAGTTTATCTATACTTTTTTTTTTAGAGTAATGTATTAAGCTGAGTTTAAAATTAAATTGAAGTGTTTTGGGAGTGTATTTTTGTGCATATTTAGGGTTTAGACAATAAAAATAGGCATTTATAGGTATTTTTTACCACTTCACAAATTTGTGTATGTTCATGGAACGCAACCCCCGCGAATTTCAGGGTCGACAGTAGCTTGGTATGATGAAGGCAAAGATGTCTCTAACCGCACTTTAAGTTCTCTGAAGCAGAGGTGTCGCTAGACATAAAGCTGTACTGGGGCACAGGAAAGGAAACCCACCCTCCATTATCCGTATATATATATATTTTTTTGAGAGCTTGCTGCCTATGAAAGGAGCTGTAGTATGTGCTTTACCAGCTTCCCTTGCTTAACTCATTATTATTGCCACTGCCATACTCCTACTGAAGCAACTAGGGGTAAAGGTGAACATGTACAGATTTATGAATTCAAAGATGAAGAGATATGAACATTCTCAACATATTTTATCGCAGAAACGGCATATTTGTCATTTTACTCCTGTTTGTGGTTAAACTGTGTTGCAACATGTTGGAATTGAAAAATAACCACTCTTTTGTCAGTATTATCTAATTGAATGCAATGCCAAAAGAATCAATTGTTGCTGAAAGCTAAACGTGAGATTTTACTGGGGTACAGCCCAGAAATACTGGGGAATGCTCTCCAGTGAAAGGGCTCTTGCAAGGCCCCTGTTCTGAAGTATTTATAGCCATCTCTTGATGCCAGTTCTTACCCGGAAAGCTGTCAGAATTGAACTTTCCTGTTGCCACAGAATAGCCTGGAGGAGATATATACAAGCTAAGCACATTTCAATATACAGGAAATTTACTTACATACACGAGTGCTTTAGTAAATGCAGAAATGGAATACGCTGTTGCTATTTTGGCTCAAAAGCTTCTGTTTCAGTAGTTTCTTACCCAGATAAAGGTCATAGTGGTCGAACCTCTCATTTGACTTAGACTCTTCTACTAGATAGTGGACTGGAAGGAAGGTCCTGCCCTTGGCCATGATGTTTGGTAGGGGTGCAGTGATGATCTGACCTGAAACACAACCCGGCCCCTTCAACCCAATGCACTCAAGCGTGTAGAAGCATAAATCTGAAACGAGACCATGAAGGTCAAGCTAAGGTCCGGATTGAAGGCTCAGGTCCAATATTTTGCCTTTGTTTTCCATTTTTATTTGAGCATTTGGGGAAAAAATGGTCAATTTGTTTCTCTGAGTCAAAGGAGCTGAACCTACCAACTAGCAAATAATAAGTAAAAGGAAATTCTAGAAATATATTTTTCAACCTGACCTCAATCTGCAGCATTCGTAGGATGTGCTTGATTACCATGGACCCATTTTTGAAAGATTTTCTGGACTCAAAGAGAACAAGAAACAAATCCTGACCCGAAACACACTTGTAATAGAAATCAATTAACAGATTATGAATAGAAGCACATGTCTTTTGGCACTAGTATGTTTTGAATTAACAGGTTTTCAATGATTTTCAAAGCTAAAGGAATTTTCTGCCCATGGTAATGACCATATCCATTTGCCACTGATGCAGCAGCCATACAGTAGATTTAAAAACACTGGAGGATTCCTTTAATCCAAATAGCACAGAAAATCAATGTCTCTGTATAAAATGGAGCACTTACAGAAAATAATACACCACTGCTGAGTAAATAGGTTTTAACAGTTTTATCAGCAAGAATCAATCCAAGCAGTCCTGTAATACTCTTTTAATCCAAATAGCACAGAAAATCCACTTATTTATATAAAACAGAGGATTTATAGCAAATAATACACGACTGTTGAGTACACTGGTTTTAAGCGTTTTTATTAGCAAGAATCAATCTAAGCAGTCCTACAATAGTCATTTTTTTCCATTGACCTGCTTCTGTATCTCCTTGAAACATAAAAAGTATTTTTTACCTTGAAAAAAATAGCCTCCAGGAGCACCTAGAACCACTCTACCATCCTACAGCAAGAAGCAGAAGAGGATGATTTTGGTGACAAGAGCAGTGATTTCTAAGCGATTTCAAATACTTGACGGTTTCATGAAACGAGTCATACATGATCTCAGAGGATCTTCAGGAAGGAGAAGCTAGTGTTAAAGTGAGACTGTGGGTTTTGTACCTTTGTGATGTCGGAGCTGAAGCCTGCTTCACAATAGCGCCTGTCTTGAACTGAAATGGAAAAAAAACAAACGTTTCATGCTCCAGTAAATGTGCAAAGAAAGTGCAATAGCTGGTAATCCTGTTTTATTTAAATAATCAAAGAGCAGTTCTAGCTATTTTTCAACTTGTCTGTATAATTATATAATAAGGCCATAATCAAAGCCAGTCAGAGTAGTTTTATGTGAAATGCCACAATAAAAACAACTCGAAAACTTAATGTGTTCAAAATTATTCACAGTGCTGGTGACAGGAAACAGACGCCTGAGGGGTCTCTAAAGCTGGTACACAAAATACTGGAAGCTGGTATACAAAATAGTTGCAGATATGTTGCCTGAAGCCTGAAATGCTGTTTTAATAAGGCTTTGGCCTAAAATTTATATTTAAAATACTCTCATGGTGGAGAAGTACATGCAGGGCATTGTAAGGAACACATGACCAAAAATTATTTTGGGGAGTTAATAAAACGGCTCCGTTTTCTTTTGCAGCCACTGTGATGCCTGGTTTCATTCACCACCACTGTAAAGAAATCTTCTTTAGTGTGTTTCTGCACAGTGTACAACAAAACAAACCAAATGACTATATTTCAGAATTCACTTCATTCAATGATATCTAGTGACACACAGTGACAAATGCAGCATATGATATTGTCTAATCTAAATGGTATAGGAATGATAACATATCATGTGATGATTGTAGATTTTTTTCATCACTGTACAATATCCTGAGCCACAGACAGCAGTCAAGCCTTACAGCCTTTGGTTCTGATGTAGAATTCCTCCACTGCAGTTCCTCTACAGGGGGCATAGTTAGCTATATCCCCAGTAAGTGTGTCCAGTAACTGGCAGTTCCCCACTGGTGTGTTCATGGCCTCATTCCTGCCCATAATCACATTCCAGTGAAACAAAGGGGCACAGGCCTGGAGAAGAGGGACAACAGTGTTAATGCAGTATACAGAATACATCTAGTATAGACCATGTCATTTCTAGAATCTGCTTCAGTGGTCTTAAACATAGTCTCCGTGTGAGGTCCCTGTTTTATCAACAAGCCAATCAGAGAGTAGAATGGACAGTTCTAAAAGTTGACATTATTTCCAGCTAACATTTTTAGATTTATTGTAAAATGTTGAGTGCTTTTTGCAAGAATTACACTTTTTTATCCATGAAACAAAAGTCAGTTTAATATCCACTCACGTTTTCCACAGATTTAGAGATGACAGAGTGCGTCATTGACAGATAGAAGACTGCATACACAGTGAGTAAAATCTTTTAAATAAAACTCACTAAGAAAAAAACACTCATTATGACCTGATGTATGTGAAAAATTGGCTCAAACCTGGCCCAACACCTGATATTTTGCCAGGACCTGTTGGACTTGGGTAAGATAGCAAACCTCTGTCCCACAGATATATTAGCTGTTTTAAAGGAGATGTATGCCACTTACCAAGATGTAACTTTTGTAGACCCTCACTGTGGCCCCCAACCACTGGTTAGACTTATGGGACCTGAGGAGTATGTCATTAACAGTGATGTTTTCATCACCTGTGGAGAGGAGGGTAAACATCACAAATGCATCTTAAGTCTAAAGGTACATGATACCAAGCCTGGTCTCACGGGTTTTCGTGCAACCCTCACGAAATACGATTTAATCAAAATACGCGCTGTGATCACGATTTAGAGCTTTTTTTCGTGCTAGGACAACGCTTCAGTTTTTTGTGCTAGGACAACTACACTGTACTTTCAGCAGTATCTGCGCTAACTGGTGACTGAGGGACAGTAGGAGAGAAATAATGAGTTGATTCCTTATCGTATTTGTTTGCAAGGCGGATAAAACAGGTTGAAATGCCGTGAGACAGGGAAAGTCCATAATCCTAACCCTAACCCTAACCCTAACCCTAAACTTAACCTTAACCCTAACCTTAACCCTAAAATACATCGGTTAGGGAAGTTGTCCTAGCACAAAATAAAGCCCTAAATCGTGATTGCAGCGCGTATTTTGATTAAACTGTATTTCGTGATGGCTGCACGAAAAGTCGTGAGATCGGGTTGTGATACCTGCTTCAGGACAGGCCTGAGCTTAATATAGATTCAAAAAACCGGCCTGGAATTGCACAATGAAAATTTTTTGTTCACTACTTTGTAGGACATATTCAAGAGATAATCCAGTTTAGTAATGAGCTTTTATAAGAAATGTTATAAAAAGCTTGCACTGACCTGTTTGGTCAAAGGTCAGCCTTTGACATGACCCTTTGACTGATGTGCTGGAACAGAGGAAGACAGAGCCGCCCTGCGAACTTCCTATATTATCTCTGGGCGCACCCACTACAACACTTACACTACAGAAGACAAACGACAGTTTGTTGCATAACACTGAGACTCCTGGAAACCCTACTGTCACAGCTTCAGAAGAGTTTCGCAAGACCTGCCTTGAGTAGTAATTTAATTAGAGTTGTGTTAGATGTGTTCATTCTACTAGCATATCTCTATAACACGCCTAGTTGCTGCTATTCCATCTATTCCTTATCCTAAATGCTAAATGAATGCTCTTTACAAAACCTCACATGCCTGCTGCCACTATAAATACCCTTTATTTATATAATGCACACTCTCTATGCTGCTGTTATTGATGACAATTTTTGCCCCAGTCTGCTGCTAGAATATAGTATATGTCACAATTTTGTCTTGCTGTTTAGTCCTGTCCTGTCCATACTTATGTAGTCGTGTGTTGTTTTTGCTCTTTGTGTTGCACCATGGTCCTGGAGGAATGTTGTTACATTTCACTATGTAACAATATGACAATACGGCTGACATGACAAACATCTACTTGACTCGACTTGACTTAACTTGCGTGGTATGTGTTGAATGCATCATTGATGCTATAACATGACTTAAACACCCTGATATGTAAGGCAGCAGCAAGGAAGGCAACAGCACTTTTTTACAAGATAACAAGTCAGCCAGCATGTTGTGCCATCTCTGTTAGCTAAATCAGACCCCTTCGTTGAGGCCAAACAGCAACCATCCACTATAACTACAGATTGACCTATTAATCATGTAATTAACTATATGCTTAGTAATATATATATATAATATGTATATATATATATATGTAATATGTAATTATGCCCTGTGATGAACTGGCAACCTGTTCACCCAAGGACTGCTGGGATACCCCATGCAACCCTGCTTAAGAGAAACTGCTCAGACAATGTAAGGATGCATAATTGTGTAATTATATTTGCATAAACATATAGCCAAGTAAACATTGAGCCTTCATTTTAGACGCTGATTTTTTCATTTTGCAAATTTGAAAAATGAATCTATTGCATAATGAATGGTAAAATTACTTTACACTGACTTACATTTCAAGAATAATTCCTTTTTCTAGGTTTGTAAACACCAGGGTTTATTCCGACAGCGATGAAATAAAATTGGGTTCAAGAAGTTTCAGTATCAGCATTGCTATTACTAGTAAACGATTAGAGAGAATGTGAACTGAAACTTTCTGTGAACAAGAATGCCACTTACTTGTTGCTGTTTTCTTGGAAAAAGTCCACAGAGAAGCCAAAGTAACTGCCTTCTGGACCCGAGTGTTCACTGTAGTTAATCAGATCCAGATTAAAGCTGCTGCTCTGATGTAAGAAGATGCTTAAAAACAGACTGAAGAAGGACAGGCCATTTTTCACTCCCTCCATCTTCTCTAGTGGGACTACAACTGGCATCCCTCACTCGTTTTCTTTCTCAGAAACGGTTTCTGCTCATCACTGGACACTTGTGTTTGTTGTGTCGCAACCATTTGTCCGGCCTAATATCTGCAGCTTCCTGTTGATGAAATGAATGACTGCTGTGTGAAGCTCATACAGGAAAATGGCCTATCTTCAGTGCTTCACTCGCTTTACCATGTGTGATGGCTGAAATATGCTTCCTTAAGATAAAGCAAGAAAGGCCAACCAGTATGTTCTTCGAAGTTCTTCTAGGTTATTATTAGGCAAGGATACAGGGCTGTGCAGTTCACAATAGTCTGTATATGCATTAGAGAGGATGGGGCTGTTAAATAAAACTACAGAGAGTTAAAGACCATAAGCAAAACTCGAACTGTCATTGGGGTGAATCTTAAGTACCTGTAGTTACGAAATTATTTCACCATGTTTTCTTATATTTGTCTAAGTTGAACTGACTCCACAAACCCGGTCCTGAATCCAGGCTTATTTTTCTATTTGAAAAAGGTCCAAATATGCACATTTGCCCTGGGGAAAGTGAATGTAGTGTTTCTTAAATGCGTTTTAAAGAAGGTCAATAATGCTACCATGAATGAAAGCCTATAGTCACCAATATGCACTAGCTTTCATTCATAATTAGCAACAATAGCATTATTGATTTCCATTAAGATTACTTTACGGTCCCATTGTAGCTATTTATATTTTTAAAGGTGCATTATTTGTACCCGGTGGAAAAAAGTGTCAACAATACCATATATTTAAAAATATGTAAAAAGTAAGTAAACTAACATAAGAAAGTATATGTAGAATATTTTATTCATTCTGAAATCCAACACATGACTGAAATTGCACGAACAAATATTAAAAAAAAAATCCAACACAGTGATACAAGGGGAAAAGGTGATTGGATGGAGAATTTATTCTGTTTCATTACCTTAATACTGTGTGCTGGTGATACGGTCGCTTAAAAGCAGACAAAACAGCATCTTTTCTATAGCTCAAGCAAGGAACACTCTCTCTGTCGCACACACACACACATACACACACACACACACACACACACACACACACACATATATATGCTGTATAGCAACACAGAGATAACTGTCCATTAAATGCACTGCATACATAGTTCAAGATAATGTATACATTTTTAATATGCTAACCAATTGGTAATATGTAAATAAGTACATTGAATGAAAAATATACAAAACATATATGTGAAATATATATTTCTGACATTATTTTTTTGTATGTTAATATCAATCATTTCTATTGGTCCATTAGCAGACAGTGTAAAGGGCCGCTGACATTGTAAATGTAAAACCAGAATCAAAAGAGTCATGAGGTTTTAATATGACAAAGACAAAACAGTATAATTCCCATGTACAAAAAAGAAAATCCAACAAAAAAGGCTGTACAATCTGTTTCTCCAAATTACACATCTGTAAAGGCCTGAAATGATTAGGAAAGACGTGAACTGATGGTATGTATGCATTCCTGATGTGTGGTGATGTGTTTACTATACCCGTACTCTGCAGAACCTGAAATTGTCCTTGACTGTGTGGAGAAATATAAACATAGAATGATGTCCATGTGTGAATTCACATCCAGTTTAGCCAAAATTCCTGCTGTCACAAGACCTTCAATCTGTCAGCCTCTGTATCACAAAGCTATAAAACTTGAAGCCAGAGACTTAAGTAAGTCATATAAACTGCCATCGTCTCTGTATGGGAGCAGGTGCACTAATTGATTTACACATTTTCCTTCCGCTGCATTAGACCTCAGTCTCTGCTTCATTGCACAGCTGAGGTTTTGCAAGATGCCAGAGTGCATCATTTTGTGGTGAATTGAGAGGCGAAGTAGGTCTGCTTAAAAAAAAGTGCAGTCACTTCAGTATGTATATACCATTTCAACAGCTGTGTCAGAAATCGTCGTTTAAAAACAACATCTTAAGTACAAAGAGTGTATTGATAAGGCTGCTTACGTTACAACTCTAAAAGCCCATATCATGGAAAACCAACTTCCCAAAGCAGTGAGTAATTACTGTTAAAGCTTCACAGCGTTCACCATATAAACATATGGGCAATCTGCAAAAACAGCCTACTTAAATACGTTGTTTTTGTGATTTCATAAAAACCTATATGCCACTATTTAAAGACTACCGCGAGAAGTTTAGACCATCCATTCATGTTGAAGCCATTAATACTTTCCCTCTTTATACTCTCTGGATAAAGAGGGCATGGGTTTGAATCCTACCAGAAGCATACCAGCACTGGATTCCTGAGCAAGACCCTTAACCCCAAGTTGCTCCAGGGAGAGTGCCCCCTGTAGATAGGGAGTGGAAGTTACTAAAAGCGTCCGCTAAATGCCGTAAATGTAAATGTCCAATTCCACCTACTAGCTGGCCCCCCTAGTCACACAATACCATTAGAACTGCGCTTCCTCGAAGTCATGTTAGGTTATGCTGCCTATTCTTTCTTCGTTTATTCAGTCCACTTTGCTGCTGAAACAATGCAAATTTCCCACCCATGGGACTAATAAAGGGTTATTTATCTGAAAGTGGCAGGGCAGCCAATTAGAACCGTTTACATAATTTGTCCTAAAGAAACAGTAACAACAACAGTCTGCTGAAACAGAGGTAACGAGAGGTTGAAAAACGAGCAGGTAAAACTTAATTATGACTCTCAGGTACTTAATATCTCACCAGTGTCATGAGTGGACCTCAGGGGTAAAAACAAAATAAAGGAACAACACGGGATTATAAACCATTTAATGCTTATGCCCTAGATGGAAGTGTTTTATTTGCTTACTGTGGGAGTGAATGCTGTGGGCTGTGGGCACTTTTCCATCAGAAAAAGCAATGAATGATGTCCTAGTGTGCAGACTGACAGAAGTAATGCACTGAATTTTCTTGACTCATGTCATTTCCACATGAATAAATGTATCAACAAAACTGCACCCAAAAGCTGATGCAAGATGCTTAATTTTGTGGAAGTGATGCAAATAATTGAATCAAGTGAATTGAATGCATCACTTTTTTCAGTGAGTGAGTGTTCAGACCCAAAAGGGATCAGTCTAGATTTCTGTGTTGGTCTCAGAGCTTCTGGCCTGTTTGGATGGAGCTGTGAAGAAAACCTGCTTGAATTCTTTGAGCCAGTCACTCAGGCCAGTCCAGCGGGGGTAGAGGAGCAGGTCATGCAGCAACCAGGCCAGCATCGCTCCCACACAGGGCCCTGCCCAGTACACCTGGACCAAGAAATACACACATTTAACACTTTGTTCCATTAACTATAAACCATCAAAAGCTGTTACTAAGACATAACTGTTTTTCAGGGTTGGCGCTAAGCTCCTTACTTCCAGTGAAAGATTTAATCTTAATGCTTTTGCGTACCAAGACATATTGGAATACTGGACAACACCATGCTTCCGATTTTGTGGACATAGATTAGGGAAGAACCTTTACTATTCTAGCATGACTGTGCCCCCCAGCAGTGCTGGACTGGCCATTGGGCATACCGGGCATTTGCTGGGTGGGCCGATGGTAAATTTGGACCGGCGCGGAATCCCGTTAGCACCCCTCCATATTTAAGTCTATGTATTTGAATGCAATGTGATTAAAGTCCCTGCTCGTGTAACGGTCATGTGTCCCAATACATTTGACCATATCACGTATTATTTTATATGATTAGAGTTGTTTGAGTTTGTGATTTGATCATAAACCTATAAGAAAAGATAGACTGTATCATTAAATCATTTCATTATGATATGATTCTATCTTTTGTGACGGAAGAAACTATTTACACACTATTTAATTTTCTGGGAGAAAATAGCTTGAGAATTTTATATTATTGTCCCAGGCACACGTTATCATTTTAATCCATTAATCTCTTTCATTCGATTTGATTCATTACAATTCATTCTCATATTCCAGAATCAATCCATCTGAGCTCCAGATCAATGCACCAAGAGACATTAATGCATTTTTGCACCCCTGTGAATGATTCATATCAGTATTAGTACGCATGAAAGAATCTAATCTAAATGGACTCATAGGTAAAAGGGTTCTAATTGGTTCTGCACTGCTGGTCACACTAACTCCATAATTATGGCTAGTTACTCACCCAGTGGTTCTCAAAGTTCAGTGTCAGCACAGCTGGACCAAAAGACCTGGCTGGGTTCATTCCACAGCCCGTGAAGCCAATCTGTCCAGAAAAAAGAATATATGGACCATGAAAAGTGTGTTAAGAAAGATAAACACAAATCAAAAGCATTATAGATATGCAGCATATTTCAGTGTATACAAATATCAGTAGTTCAGGCTGTCACATGTTTGACAGTGCTGCTATAGTGACAGGTTCAAATATGGTTCACATGTCAAATTCAAAGGTCGTTTCCACAAAGCTTGACTGCATAGTGATGACAGTACTTTTCTTAAAAAAAAAAACCCAATATAACTATACACTTGTTGCTTTGTTCAGTTTTACCCCGATATAAAAAGGAATAAAACAGATGCTACAGACGGTACGGGTGGATGAGCAGGAGCAAGTAGAATCAAACCTGTCCTGGATAAGTCACTGGGTATTGTATAACATCCTAATACTCCTAAGAAAAGTCTCATGCCTCTTATAAAAACCATGAAATAGTTTCACATGGTTGATATGTTCTATGTTGATCTACTCAAACAAAAAAAGTGTTTTTATTTACTATTTCTCATTTTCATTTTCTATTCAAATCATTTGAAAAGAAAATGGAACTGAAAAAGGAGAAATAGTTAATAAAACCACGTTTTATTTACCATTTACTAACTTGAATAGAAAATGAAACTGAAAAGGAGAAATAGCAGAGAAATGTTTTATTTACTCTATATAGTTCTCATTTTCAGTTCCATTTACCATTCAAATTGTTTGAAAAAGACTTTGATGTTGACATCTTATTGTAGGCCTATTTTATCTTAATTGAGTCCCATTTTTAGCTGTTTTCTTTTTAGGCTGACAATGGGAAGTGCTATCTTGCACCCTTTTCGGACAATTTCTTTTTTTGGTGGCCAAAAGTGTGGTGCATTCCTAATACAAACCAGAAATCACCTGTCCACCGATCTCCCCCTTAAACCACCTTACCGCAACAAGATGTCCCAGCGTGACAGACAGGCCCAGTGCAGCCGGGGCAAGCGAGAGGAAGGCTGATTGGGGATGAGTGACAGTCAGGACACAGAGAACGAGCTGGAACGTCACAGCCATCTCCACTGAGAAAGCCTGATAGAGGTGCACTCCGGAGGCCAGCTGAGAAAGAGTCATGCCGTGGAGAGAAAGAAGGTAAGTGCTCTTTTATCTTTCATCAGCAGACACATAATAGACTCAATACAGCCTGCTTTTACAGGACAGTCCTCCAACTCATTTGGCAAAAAGTTCCACTCCCTGTCACTAGCCCAGTGTTATTCACTTTAAAACATGTTCATTTTTCCACTCGTTTCCAGCTGCTGGAGAGTCTAGCACCTTCACGGTTTCTTCGTTTTTCCAGTAATTTGACAGCCCACTCTTTTTCTTTCCTTACCTGTCTTCCTCAATCACCTATTTTAACCTCTCTGACTTTCTACCCTTTCACCCCCTTTTTCTTTCAGCAGGCCTGTCATTTTCCTCTCCTCCGTCTCGACCTCTCTTCTCACATCCTCTCACTGAACGATGGGTCATAAAAACAGAGCAGACTTTCAGAAAGAGGAACGTTTATAGTAGTCTAGCAGGAGCACATCAACAATGCTGCTGTTAAAGGCCATCACGTCTCGCACAGGATACACAGCAGCTGTCAAAATCATCCAGCATTTATTAGGTTATACCATAAATTCACTGCTGGGATACATCCTCAAAATAAACACAGTTTATTTTGTTACATCATCAGTGTAAATGAAATACTATATTTATACAATATATATTTGTAAAGGTAAAATAAATGTAGCCATTTTCTTCTATTTTAGGACCAATTAAAGACCCCATATCATGGAATTGATATTCATCATACCATATAATTGATATTGTATGATAATTTCAGGATGAAGGGACCAATTTAATTTGTCCACAATAGCATGTTACATGTTATTAACATTAATGCTGCACGTCATTGCTATTACAACATTGCATGTCCAATTTTTGCCACTTTTTAATCACTTGAAAATTCAACCCACCATTTATAATATGTCAAAACTTTATTAGGAACACACCAAAAGAAATGATACAGAAGTAGAATCACATCTAATCAACTCTGAGTGTTAAGAATGCCCTATAAAGTTACTATTTACATAACATGCAAACGTCTGAATACCCCTGGTCAAATATTTTGCTGATTTCCTGAGTGAAAGTAGGAATAAGCCTTTTTTATATAACACTTTTCTGCAAAATTTTGTTCTCAATTTGAGTTTATTTACTGGAGTTTAACAGACAGCATAATATATTTATATACACTGAAAATATGAATTATGCATTAAAGTATGCATAAAAAATGTGCAGGGGTGTGTTCTCAGATAGAAAATCAAATAAACATGTCATGGGACCAGGGGTGTCCAAAAATTTGCATATTGTATAATGTATCATATTGTGTAACGTGAAGTAAAAACCCTTCAGCAAAATCTCACCTCATTGATGCCCAAGTGGCTCCTTAGTGGGACAGGAGCGATGCCTAGAAGGAGGCCACAAGCAGTGAGGGCCCCCAGCAGCTGCCCACCAACATACAGCACAGCCTGCCAGGGGCTTAACCTGAGCCCTGCCACCAGAGCCAGAGTCACAGCCGGGTTCAGATGCACCCCTCCCAGGCACACGCAGGTGAGGGCAGCGGAGGCTCCGAAGGCCAGAGATACATGAAGAGGGTCTACGACGCATTCATGTAGAGATTCCATTGTCACCAGAGGGTCCGCAGTTATGGTATCCCAATCCTGAGGACCTGAATGTGGCCACAGAACCACAGAGGAAAGGCTGGTAAAGAGGAAAAGTGTGGTTCCCACAAACTCACGAAAAACATCACGCAAGAAAGAGATGGACCACATATCCTTCAGGATGAGACCAAATGTGGACTGCAGCTTCATGCCGATTCCTTCTTCTTAGGTTCTTCCTCCAAAATGGTCTAAACTCTCAAAATGAGCACAAACTCCCACTGAGCTACATCACAAACATCTAAAGGCCTTTAATATTGTGGTGCCTTTAACGTTGACAGTAAATTCCCTCCTTTTTAATCGTTTTTTTTTCAGCAGGTCTTTCCGGCCTCCTAAGAGAAAGGTTACATTGTAATCGGGTGCTAAGCGGAGGTGGAGAGATGGTAATTCAGTCAGCACATGTTTCGAATCTCAAACAGTGAAACCTCTCTCTGTATGGTAAATGTCGAACGACGTGTCCTCTTTCCAGTCCCCTTTCTATTTCCCTATCAGTGACCGGCATCCCTATCGGGTTTTCGCCATTGAGAGGCCCAGCGCCGAGGGTCCCGTACCAATTTACTGCCGCTCTCAAAGAGTGCTCTCTCTCTATTCTGTGAGATAATGAGGCTTGAGAAGGATTAAGAGGTGTCAAACATCTAATGTTCGTTTTAGTAGCCTGGAATGAAAAAGACAAGATTCCGCTGGGCGATAAAGTTGTGAGAGGAGCCATAGTTTGCGGAACACTCAAGATCTGACTTGCTTGATAACATGCGGGATGAGGAAGATGAATGAAGGAATGGGCCTGAGAGCTGGACAAACCTCTCAGGTACATGACTCAGTTGCTGATAGTACATTCTGCAAATGCCATGGAATAATTAAGGTCTTTTACAGTCAGGTCAATCAAAATCAATTCAAGTCAAACCCATGCTGCTCATGTGACTAAAAATCTTCCCAGCTAAGAGCGGGACATCAAAGTGGAACTGTATTCCAGATATTCTCAGAAAGATGTAGAATTATGTTTGAACAGAACCTAGTGATGAAAAGCGAGATTAATCATATGATATTTCACAAAGAAGGATTTTCGTACTGGGATTCTCCAATATCTTTGCTCAGAAACAAATACTAATAAACAATCTCTCTGGTAACATTTTTACAATTGTTTTTGTATTAATTAATTTGTTTTTGTTAGTGGGTGTCTAAGCAGGATTGAATGAATAGTGCTGCAAAAACAGTTCAGCCGCTACAATAAACTAGCAAGGAGAACTGATTCAGTAACAATGAAATAGTAGCAAATATCGAGTCAAGTCAAGTCATATTGGCTTTTATTGTCATCCATTTACATAGACAGTATCTGACTGAATGAAATAGCATTTCTTACAGTCCCAGGTGCATAGACAGTGCAAAAACAATCCCACACCACATACAGCATTAACATGAAAAGTACAACCAAGATAGTGTAACAAAAAACATTTAGGGACAAAAAAAGGAGTATAGCAGCAGATATGTATTGACGTAGTGGAGTGTGACCGCAGACGTCAAAGAGCTGTGAAAGAAGTATACTGTGTGAGATTTATATATATACACTGTGTCCTGATAAGAATTGGACCCCTAAATAAATTGCTTTAATGCAGCAAAACACTTGTTAGAGCGCATCCTACCGTGATGTTCTGCTTACTCAGCATCTGCTTCCCGCCATCAAGCGGGTTTCTGGTGGGCAGGACGACGGCCCAGCGCATCGAGCACAAGATACGATTGATTTGCTTTTCGGAGAGACACCCGACTTCATACTGCCACAGTTATGGCCACCCAACAGCCCTGATCTTAGGGCTGCCCTGACATCAGCTGTACACTGACCTTGCTTGACACATTGCTTGTCACTGTGCTGCGCTTTGTTGGAAACGTTGTATTTTGAGTGTTATGTTTTAAACGTTCATTAAGTTGGTAATGTGTTGTAGATCTTTATCAAAATGTCCATTTCTTCTTGATTTGCTCTGTTG
>JBBPCY010119521.1:0-17845 GCA_037974405.1 Brachyalestes nurse | reverse complement strand
CTCTGCATTTAACCCATTTAACCCATTCACTAAGTGAAGCAGCGCACAGCCAGGAACACAGCGCTCAGGGAGCAGTGTGTGGGGACGGTACCTTACTCAAGGGTACATCAGTGGTGCTTAGCGGTCTTGGGAATCTAACCTGCGACTTATATATATATACAGCTCTTTTCTTGTGCACCTTAAAAACATGCTCAGATGATGTGTTCGCCCCCCTCCACCCCTCCTCCCGCAGTGGCTGGAGGTGCAATCGCACGGCGCTACTTTGCGCAAGATATTACAAGCCTATAGTAGTCCTGATTATATTACTGTAGCCTCTGACTCAGGTCCATCATGTATTATCTCTTTTACTGATTTAGAATCAGAATCAGAAAACTTTATTGATCCCAGGGGGATTTGATTAGGCTATGACTGTACAGACATGCAAAAACACAAAGACAAGAACTATATAAAACATAAAATAAAGTCAAAATGAAACTCTCCAACAAATACTCAAGTACTCTACACAAATACAGGCAGTCCTTGGGTTACCACAGTCTTCACATACGCCTTTACCGTCGTACTTACGGACTACGTGGACGAACTAGTTTGGCTGCATACGCCGGAAGAATACGCAGTAACGCGGTGTCTCAGTGAGGGACTTGGTGTCCCCCAGTAGAGCACAGTGTACAAGTACAGTATATTTATGTCCTTTTCTCTTTTCTGTGGCTTAGTGGCGTTTTTATGTTCTAGATTATGATTTTACCACTGTGTGTTTTGACTTACATCAAAATTCGTGTTACGTCACTGGCATAGGAACAGAACTGTGTCATAACCTGTGATGTACTCTGTACAATGTATACAAAATAATGCTATAGTCAATACCAGACAAATAAATAAATCACTGTTGAAGTCGTTTACTAGTGAACACAAATAGAAGCTTGGAGTTGTTCTCTATACCAAGTCTGTTATTACATGTTATACTTACAAAGTATTGATACTGCGCATAAGTAAGTGCGTATCTGAGTGGCAGCAGGTTATTGCACAGATGATTGGGTGGGTGTGTGAGTCTGAAGGGTGGGTGTGTGATGGGGAGGAGTTATGAAGTCTGGTAGTAATGGGAAGGAAGGATTATCTATGGGACTCAGTGGAGCACTTTATGCTGGTGAGTCTATGGCAAAACACTACTAGAAGTACATCAGATATAATTATTGCCATTTTGTTGAAGAATGAACATTTAAATGAACTATTAAATTTCATGATGCAGTGTTTAGAGAGCTTATCTGGAGCTGTATTTATTGCTGAAATGTATTGCAGCATTTATTGCTGTTAACACAGTGCAAGATCTGCAGGACAGCAGTATCATGACGTTTTAATATTACTTTTAAAAGTTTAGAATGTTGTATTGTAGCACATAAGGGCTCACTTTAGATACCATTGCTGGTCATTGTCATGGCATTGTCATATTACCACATTTGTTCCCATGACCTTAAATTAGCATGTGGCATTAACTGTTATGACATTAAATATTTAAGTATCTGTTGTGACAATAACAACACTGTTATATAAATGGACATACTCTGTCATGACAACTCTATTCAAAGTGTTATCCGTGGCATGTTTATGGTTTAATTAAACTTTCAAATACAGATTGTGACAGATTGTTGCCACCCACTGGATATATTTTGAACTGCTGTGATGAACATACATAAAATATAATGTGGTTTTGAAAATGAGTTTTGAGGACGAAATGGGTTTTCAGGCACGTGCTCAGAAATAGCAAAGAGTATAGGAATCCTGTACAATTTCCTCTGGGATAAATAAAGTATTCTGATTCTGATTCAGTGCCGTCCAGTACAGGCCTAAATACAAGCCATATGGCAGTCGCAATAGTTTGTCCATATCATGAAGCCCTGCCTGTCCAACCATGAATAGAGGGCAGTGACCCTAGTTATTAGATAACTGTTGGAAAACAGACGTTACTTGAGTAAAAGTTCCAGTGTCTGAACACAATAAGCACAAAATCAACCTCTGTGGTTCCCTGACCTCCATATTTTCCGAAGGCTCAAATGATTATCTGGCTTGTGATGTGACCCACAAACACCCGACCTAAATGCTGCGCCTCGTTCAGAATAGGGAGAGAGAGGGAGAGAGAGAGAGAGAGGGAGTGAGAGAGAGAAAGATTTCTTTTCTGAGGCAGTGATCAGAGTGTGGTTTGTTTGTCAGCCTGGAGCTCATTATGGTCCGATCCGATTACCTGTCTCTAGGGCGCTTGTGTGTTCAGTTCTGTGGGCCCATCGCAGTGTAAATCTGAGCTACTCTCCCTGATCTGCTCCCTGCTCTGTCTCTTACCCCAGTCTACAGGCCTAAAAGAGGGCCTTCTACAGTGGTGCATGAAAGTTTGTGAACCCTTTAGAATTGTCTACATTTTTGAAACATCATCAGATTTTCACACAGATATGTCATATTGGATCATTTTCCTCAATAAATAAATGACCAAGTGAAATATTTTTGTCTCATTTATTTAATTAGGTTCTCTTTATCTTTATTTTTGATGATGTTTCAGGTCATATGCAAACACTTAGACAGTTCTAAGGACTTTCAAGCACCACTGTACTCACACAAGGTTTTAGGGTTTTATTCACCTATGCAGGTTTGACATTCAGTGCACCTATATCAAAATATACTTCAGCCGATATCTGATACAACAAGCAAAAAAGTATTTCCTTCTTCTCTGTCTCGTTGACCCTTAGAGTGGCATGGACCTGTGCCAAAAGTGCAACAAATGGTAAGTCATTGTCATACAGCAAATAATACTCCTCAGTTTGATTTGATGCTCCCTCGGTTTGAGTTGATGGTCAAGGTGTCAGACGTCATGTTGAGCTTTGTTTGGTGTGGCACTAAAGTTATTGTAATTCAAAAACGTAATAATAAAAACCACTACTGGGGTTTTAAAAATGTAGGCAAACACCGATAAAAATAAAAAAATGAAAAAAATTCTTTTATTTTAGGTCTAAGAAACAAATTAAAACAAACACAAGATCTTTGAACCCGGGAGAACTTTCAGAATAGTCTTTGCCCACAAGAGTGTGGGAAAATCCCACAGAAGGAGGGGCTCCGGAGAGCGCTAAGCAAAAGAGCAGCAAACGGCGAGTGTGTAGGAGAACTAGACTGTTTTACACTGTTTATATTTACTGAAATCAGAGTTTACTGATACACTCTGAGTTCT
Source organism: Brachyalestes nurse (assembly GCA_037974405.1). Taxonomy (NCBI): domain Eukaryota; kingdom Metazoa; phylum Chordata; class Actinopteri; order Characiformes; family Alestidae; genus Brachyalestes; species Brachyalestes nurse. The sequence goes on along the minus strand of JBBPCY010119521.1, from coordinate 14,640 downwards.
GAGGGTTAATCTCATTTAATAGCTTTTGCCTGATGCCTCTGCTGGATTTGTCCACTTTGTTTCTGATTAGTGCAATTAGCTTTAAGCTACATTCACCTGTGCAGGCGTAGGGTTGCACTGAAGAGAACGGAAATTACACACTACAGAAACCAGTGCAACTATTTTGTCTCAGTCAGTCATATTATTGATCAAAAATACATCTGCTGCTCTCTAAACATGATAACACTTTGAATGGGATGTGTTTTATTTATACCTCATTTATTCCGATTTATCAAGAATCCTTAGATCCCTCCAATGGAAGAGCTTCTATGTATTCCTTGAGTCATCTGATACAGTCCGTTTAGGATGTAAGCCCCTTGCAGTTAAATTCTTTCCAAGCAAAGTGATTATTTTTAGCCTGTCCGTTGGATAATTCAGAAAGGATTTTCTCTGATTGGCCTAATCTGCCTCAGTGCAGTAGGTCTTTGGCGCACAAGGCTTTGACTCGACATCAAATACAGCAGTAGGCCAGTCACATGCTACCTCTGTGCTGAGCACTTTTTTAACCTTCCTTGCTATATGCTAAGCTAAGACTTGACTTTGTTATATAGCTGCTTGAGGTTTGGGTCAGAGTGCAGCATTCTGGTCCCAGAACAGTTGAAATAGAGCATCTACTGGCTGGAGCTCTTCGAGGCAAATCAGCACAACAAGCATTTCCAAGATTAACTTCTAACATTTTTATGAGATGTAATATGTATCACTGTAGTTCATTTTCCAAAGAACAATAGTGCTGTGGAAAATCCTATAACACTTTTTCAAAGGGCAACATTTGAGAGGCTACATGACTTCTATGTAAGACTGTTATGGAAATTGAAATGAACCTACATAAACACTTTGGGGCACCACTTTATAAAGACATTGCTATTGCAGCTAGTACAAGTCATTAAGCCTTTATAAATGTCTACGTTAGCTGTTGTGAAAGGTGTCATATAGCCTTATGAATGCTGCCCTAATGCAAAATGTTACCAAAAAATAATATTTAAACCATAATAAAACTGTTTAAACGGGACGTTCACATGTTTGTTTCTACACATACTTTTCAGATAATCATTTCTGCATAATTAAAACTTCATTCAGAGTGGTCGGAAATAAAGTGTATCACGGTTGGATGTAGGTTTATGTTGGTTGTTGTTAAAGCCCTACGTAGGTAACCTCATGAATGCTGACCTGTAGTTAACAATTTTTAGTTCACCTTTTGCAAATACAACTCTGGGAAAACAAAGAAGAGGCAATACATTTACGGCATTGAGCAGACGCTTTTATCCAAAGCGACTACAGGGGGCAGTCTCCCTTTGTTGTTTGGCGATAGTTTACCATTTGTTGTACCTGCTGCTCTAAGGGTAAACGGCCGTACTGTCATCATGTCATCTTGTATGTATCCATGTCATCTTACCACCCTTGACCTATAGTGTGCTGCACTAGATGTTATGTAAAAACCTGCTCTCGAGAGTGGTTAAGGATGGGAGGCCCTGCAGATGTTTAATGCCGCTCGCTCACTGTGGCCTGGGATAGAATTAGACTCCCAGTTTCCTCGCCGGTTGTAAGAGGCATCTGCAGGTATATCTCTGCTCAACTAAGCGTGAAATGGACAGAGGCTTGAAATGGGATGACGGCTGGAAAAAAAAATGTAATTAAATCATATTCGATAAGCAAATACATGCAAAGCAAATAATGTGGATGGTTTGGCTCCGGGAAAGACGGCTGCAGAAAACAGAGAGTTCAGACCGAATAGTTTTACGAGCTGTTCTTAAGAAGTCTGTGACTGGAACATGGGCAGGGGGGGAACACTGCCAGTGCCATGAGGGGTATTCGAGTTATTCAGCTCATGCCAAGCTGCCCGGAAGCTGGCACAGACCGGATGAAATTACAGTACTGACACACTCTGGCATTTCAGCTCCAGAGCTTTCTCTCTCTCTCTCTCTCTCTCTGTCTCTCTCTCTCTCTCCCTCTCTCTCTCTTTCTCTCTCCCTTGCTCTCTCTCTCTCTCTCTTTCTCTCTCTGTCTCTTTCTCTCTCTCTCTCTCTCTTGCTCTCTCTCTGTGTAACTCTCTCTCTTTCTCGCCCTGTCTTTCTCTCTTACATACCTTTTCTCTCCCCTTCTCTCTCTCTCATTCTCTCTCTGTCTCTCTTTATCTCTCTCTCGCGTTCTTTCTCTCTTACACTCTTTTTCTGACTTTACTGCCCTCTCTGCAGTACTGACATGTTAAGACATGTTAAAACAAACTAAACAAAACTTAAAAGTTGTGACTCAACAGCCAGTATCAGATGCGGCAGTACAATAATACAATAGTGGTTATTTCAGCAGTTGGTCAGTTGATCAGTTAGTCATTAACCACAACCCATCTTCTTCACTGGACTTCATGTGAAGGTTTTTTTTAGAAGATGCCTCATTTGCAGTGGCCTAGAAAAGCCCCTAGTCCAGATGGAATGCGAAAGAGAGTATCAGTGCCGCTGTGGTCTCGTGATTGCACCAAAAGCAGCACTGATTCTGAGCCTCGCAACCAGAACTACACACACAGCTGTGTTTGAGTCCCATATCTATCAGCAAATTTGGGTTTTAATCCATATCACTGAATACAGTCCATAATAAACACATGTATCTGAAGCTTGTAACAGACTCAAGTGTGATCTTAAAGTACTTTTGCTTGTCCCATAATCCTACAGCGGCCCGCTCCAGAGCAGCTGTCAGCTGTCACCACCAGACCTTAGCTCTGAATCAAACCCCAAGCCCACCACACCCCCTTCCACACCCTCCTCACATGAGCGGTCCACCCCATTACTCAAATATTTGTGAATGTTGCCTTTTGCATACTCTGCAGGACCTGGCAGGACCTGGAGCTGTGTTAAAAACCTTGGAGCACGCATGCAATTGAGAGCTATCAAAAGTGCCATTGAAAGTTGGCAGTTGGAAAAATTGGGAGAATTTTGGCTGGGATATGAGACAAAATGAAAAACAAGGGCCTTGACCTTGCCTGTGACATTGATCATTTGTTAGAAATGGGAATCTATTCACTGATAAGAACTGCAACACTCTTTTGGTTAAACTCACCGCTTGCCTTACTTGTCTTAGTAGTAAAATACATTTTAATTTCGGCTTAGGATGAACAGGGAAGATTCGTGAACATGCATTCGAAATAGGAATGCTGCGCAGACATTTTAAAGAACATTTTAAAACATTTTGCATTCATGGAACTGTAAACCTCAACAACAAGAGTCAACTTTAGTGTTTACAGCCTCTGCATACAAAAAGGCCAAACTCTCAACCAACTTCTGACACCATTAACAAAGAGGCTGAAAAATGTAGCTCTCTAAACAAGATGCTCACTTACTTTCTTGCCATAAGAAGCCCCCATGTTGAGGCTGGCTGGTTATTTGGTTGGGTCAGGTGCTTCACAGCTGGCTCACAATGTTCCCTAGAGTGTCTCCTCCACGCTGCTCCAAGACTAGGCACTCCCAGCTCGGCTCTGTGTTCAGCCTGGCTCCGTCCGTGAGGAGGGGGGTAATCAAAGGGAGAAAAGATTCCTCTCTCTGCCCCTGGCACCTTGTCAGCAGCAGGGTATTCCAGCAGGACGGTAGGGGTAGATATTTTTGGCAACACCACTGCCAGGGCTTGCTAGGACGGACCCGCCTAGCTTCAGTGGGGTATGTTCCAGCAGCAGGTCATTCTGAGTAAGCAATCAGTGTTGCGCTGTTTAAGCAAGTCACACAAAATAAAGTTTGAAGTCAAGAGTGAAAGCAAGTCAAGAACAAGAAAGGCAGCTAGAGCTACAGGAGAGCAGAGCAGACTCTTCTGTAGCCATATGTTGCTAGCCCAGTCACCCTTTAGGATTTAGACAAGATGGCCAGATTATGCTAATTGATAGCGACAGTGGAGGAAGCCTTAGGGACAGTGTGTGGTGGGATGGCCTCAGGGTGATCTAGAGTCACACTGGGGTTTGGTGTCAGCGTTCATCCCCGATTACCAAAGCACTGGAGAGATCCACAGAAGCCCCCTTTGAATGTCCTCTTAGGAAAACAGTGGTCAGGAGCAGGACTGGCGCTTGGTCATGCTGGGAATGGTGCCCTTCTCAGGGGAATTGGGCTGCAGAAGGAGGTACCAGCTGCCACCAGATTGGGCGAGTGGCCCGGGACGCCGATGACAGCGCAGGTTGCTTAGCTCCTCGGATGTTCTGAAAGCTCAGGCAAGCCCAGAGGACTTGATCCAAGTGAAAGCAAGTGAACAGCGCTGTTGTCCCTGACCTGAAGTCAATTTGCAACAATGAGGAGAAAATGTTCTCCAGGGCATTTCTCTCATTATCCACTTCCCCAAAGAGCAGAAGACGGATTAAGCAGTAATTGCACAACAGAGTGCCATTTAACATCCACAGGCTAACCTATGCTAACAGTGGCTTCACCGTTATTGATTGTGAATAGGTTCAATACTGAGAAACCTCTAGTTAGTGAAGATCCCACTAACCAGTGTAAGGTCCAAAAGTGGTATCCAGTGTCACGTATGAATGTGCTGCACAGTTATCTCCTCAGTTCTATTTGGTAACAGTCTTATCTCTGTCTTAGCCTTGATTGCCTTGTTACATTTGTAAACTGTGTATCACTGGACAGCTGCATGGCTGGCCACAGAACTTTCCTAAAAATGAGGTTTCTCAACTCAGAAACTGGTGTGATGCCTTAAGGATAGGTGTCACGATACTACTTTTTCTATTCCCTTACCCATTTAAATCTTCGGCTGATGATCTACAAGCGTTAAAGGAATTATTTGGTATGAATGAATTTATCCAGTGGTCCACTTACCATGGATGTTGTTGATCACTCATTACATGTTTAGAGTTTAAATGTGGCCACCTTGGTTTTGCTAGCATATGCTAGAAGTCAATATTCACCTAAATCTGTTTTGCAAATACATGCCCAAAATATCTCTCAAACCACTCAAACTGCATACAGCCCATCATTAAAGTGGTGCAGACTTGTTCACAGTAAGCATGACTTACTGTGATCTATAAAAATGAAAAAAAAATGTTCTGAAAGGCAGGAAAGGACTCATCTCAGATCAGATTCCTCCGTATTCATGATAGTTGCTGCCACACAGACTGGTTTGTGAATACAGACCCTTCTGTCTAAAAAAGGCCTTAGTTCAGCTACCAGTGATGTTGTGTTCAGTTTTGTTCGACACCTAAACCAAATGCAGAGTAAATGCAGAGCACATCATATTCCAGTCTTTGTGCTAGTAACAATCAGCAAACATATTGAAACTTGTCACACTTAATAAGCTTAAGATAAAACTTTGCTACACTATAGTATGAGTGTACAGGCCACAGGAAAGGGCAAGTGAGTAAGACTGTATTAGCCACTGCTGCCACCTCCTGGAAATGGCCAGAACAACACCGACCGCACCATTATATCCCAGGCCACAGTATAGAGACTATCCAGTGTTTCTACAAAGGACAATGTTGTTTAGCAGGGACGCACCAAGTTCCCCTATTCAAACACACTCACCAAATCAGTCAAGTTACAGGTGAAATCACCAAATACTGCTGGACACCGGCCCTCCAAAACCAGATCTGTGTATACATTTTTTGTAGATACCTTTTGGAATATGGCAAAATATCAAAATTTATAGATAGGTTTTAGGTCTGCTTAGAGGTGGAATAGATGTTTCTTGCTGTTGTCTTGGAAGATCAAAGCACATCCTGTCACTTTAAGAGGAAAGCAATAAAGGGTAGATAGACAGATAGACAGACATACAGACAGACAGACAGATGGACAGGCAGACAGACAGATAGACAGACAGACAGACATAGCTACATAGATAGATAGATAGATAGATAGATAGATAGATAGATAGATAGATAGATAGATAGACGGACAATCAGACAGACAGACACTAGACACTGACAGAAGTGGTTTGTTTTGTTCTGCTCAGAGCTGAAATAGATGTTTTTTGCTGTTGTCTTGGCAGCTCAAAGCACATCCTGTCACTTAAAGAGGGACGCGATAACAAGGGGTATAAACTAAGTGAACTGAATTTCCAAGAGAAAAAAGGAGAACATCAGCTAAATCGCTACAGATACCAAATGAACACAGCTTGAATTCGATTTGCCTTTTTAATTAGTTCATAATGAATTGCTCCATCATCAATTATTTCTTTGTTCTCTCTTCGGCAGGGTGTAAAACTCACATCACCTGCAGATACAGCGGCTAATTAAAACAGTAAAATCAAAATAAGTGGGTGGCACGTACTTATTTATTTTTGTTATGACACTGAGACCTAACTTATAATTAGACAATTTGTACATAAATGAAGGAAAAGGAAAAGGGTTATTTCAAATCTCAACAATATCTTCTGTTGACTTTGCGAAATTAAAAAAATACACAAACATAGAAAACTTGGCAAATCTGCTACATAACAGTGATGATACCATACAGCAACATCATGTCACGTTACTGTTCAATTCAGATCATATCCCAGAGCTGTTTTCCCAAAAACAAAAAAAAAACATAAGTGTCAGATGCCAGAGCCTGAGGAAGAACCACTGACTCCGAGTGTGAAACTACTTAAGAGTGTGAGGAAACCCACTGAAAAAAGGAGAATCTTCCTAACAGCACAAGGAAGAAACACTGAGAGGAACCATGCTTCAAAAGGAGAAACTCTCAGATGAGAAGTCCATCCTCCTCTGGGTCCCACTGGATAGGAACATGATTATGATAAGAAGTAATGTCAAGTCCTTTTTGTTTTTCTTTCTCAACACAAGTGAGGAACCAAACGCATTTTCATTTATCATGAAATAGCAGAAAACAAGTGGACAGGTGATAAAAAATATGAAAAATAAATTATTCATTACAATCAACTGTGTGGAAAAAGAGCAGACAATGCGACCAGAATGAAATGCAATAAGACAGATGTACAATCGTGACTCTGCTGTTCTTTATAGTCACACGTGAACACACCACACAGTGTGAACAATGTGAAATTCTTTTGCATTTTTCTGCATTTTTCCCATTCACCAAGTGAAGCAGTGAGCAGCCAGTGACGCAGTGCCTGGGGAGCAGTGTGTGGGGACGGTACCTTGCTCAGGGTAACTCAGCGGTGCCACAGACAGTCCTGGGATTCGAACCCACAACCTTCAGCTCACAGGGGCCCCGTGTTATGATTTTTAAGGATTCAAACATCCTTCCATCTATTATAAGAACCACTTATCCTTAACCAGGGCTGCGTGGGGTGAGGGAGCCTATCACAGCCCTCATATTGTGAAAGCTGGAGGAAAACCAGGGCACCAGTCCATCACAGAGCAGACACACAAACACACACATTCACACGTTGTGGAAATTTAGCATCTCCGGTTCACCCAATGTACATGTCTTTGGGCTATGGGAGGAAACCGGTGCACCTGGTGGAAACCCATACAGACAAAGGGAAAACATTTAAAGCCCCCACAGAAAGGACCCTTAACCATCCAGGCCAGGAATCAATCTCATATCCTTTCTGGAGAGTTTTATTTTGACTTGTATTTTGACACTATATACTATATTTTATATTGTCTTTGTATCTCTGTATGATACAATAATCGTATAAGCAATTTTTCCGGGATTAATAAAGTTTTCTAATTCTGATTCTGATCAGAAACAGGTAAGAACTATACAGCGTTCAGAGATCACAAAGTTCATTCCAGATCTGAGAGGAAGGGGATATTTTGCGATGTCAATTGTAGTTTATGTTTTATTTGCATACTAACTTGTCATACTTTTAATAACGCCATCAAAAAACATTATACAAATAATCACCTCCTCTTCCATCCATCAGTTTTGCTCTGGCTGATCCATGACTCATTTCATTCGTCGTTAAAAGAGCGGCGCGCTCTCTCAGTCGACGCGGATGCACAATTTTTAATGGGCCGAGAAAAAGAAATAATGAAACGCAATAATACACATGGAGAGTGTTTTAGAGGTGAGGTTTCAAATGAGAGAGAGAGAGAGAGAGAGAGAGAAAGAGAAGGGGGTGGGTAGGTGAGAGAGAACAATTTTTCTTCTCTTCCAGCTCACATCCCCTTGAGGAGCTCCAGCCTTGGCAGCCAATGCCCCCTGCTAAGAATTGCCATCGAGTTAAGCCGCCTTCTTACACACTCACGCACACTCTCTCTCTCTCTTTCTCTCTTTCGCTCTCATTAGATGTATTTACAAAGCTGTCGTGTCCCATAATTAGCTCTGCTGAGTCTTTGTTGTGCTTGACGGAGACATAAACTGGGTTCCTTTCTAAAAGAGGATGGCGACGGATCCAAATTTTATGCTGTGTGGCTCCAGACGGAGAAGAATTTAATTTTCTGTACTCTGTCCCAGTGTCTTTATGGCCTTGTGGTCATTCAGGTATTTGCTGTCAGGCAATAATTTATAAAGGTCAAAGGTGCAGTAAAAGCAGTTTGTCCATTACAAACGTGTATGGTTCCAGTTTGAGTGCCTGGGGCTTGTTTCGAGAATTTATGGTACATTAAAAGCGTCAATACCTAGGGGGACCTAGTGCTGCTCTAACTGATTTTTCACCTGGAGTCACCTGTTCAGATCAGTAATTGGAGCTGTTTTTCCTTGTTGATCAGGCGTGATGCGGCTGGACCAAATGGCCTTGTTGAAATGCTGTCTTTTCTCTAACAAAATTAGGATCTTGCGGTGGTTTTGTGGTGGTTTTTTGCCTGTCAGGTCCAGTAATTGGAGAATTCTCCAAGGCAGGTTGACCGAGTGCTTGATTTCACCTAAACTATGTTTAAGCTTTGAAAGCCTCCTCTCTGCTGCCTTGACTTGGTATCTTTGAAATTGACTAGCACTGTGACTCACGGCTCCTCTATACACTAAAACCAATTTCAGTTGCTTGACAAACCTTTCAGTGGGTGGTTCTTTAGAGAGCCATATTTGTATGTGAGATGTGTGAGTGTGAAGAAACATTTAAGTTCCACATAATCATCATCATCATCATTATCCTTTTTGCAAAAATGTTTTTCCTGTGTCATCACCTTGATTAAACAGTGTGGATATTGATGGCACTGATGCAAGTTTTCTCTATGATATTTCTCTATATATCATATGGGCTTGCCCAGAATCAGGATCAGTGTGAGGTTTAGTTGGAGCATTATCCAAGGCAGCAGTGATCAAGCAGCTGAATTCGACTCTTGTCATTCTTGATAATCGTGTTTGGAAGAACATGGTGGAATCTTGTCTTTGATGGGTATCTTCACATTTATTGGCACTCTGACTCACTGCACACCCAGAGGACAGAAATGTCCCATATAAGACATCTCTTTAATCTCATTTAACATTTCTAGACATAGTCAGGTCCTTTTTTTAAATAACTATAAGACGTCAGGAGAAATAACCCCCCAGATATCGTCTGACTGGTGACCTCCATATGAAATTTGACATCATAGACCAAAGTATACCATTAGGCAGACTAGAAAACCTGGTCGAGCTCATGGAAATAGCCTTGTCCTGGTTTAGTTTGTAAAGATGAACAATGAAATGTCATTACATAAAAGAGTCCCACAAGGTTCTGTCCTAGGACCTCTATTATTTTTGTTATACATGCTGCCACTGTGTACAGTTATTTGAAAACATAGGGTTACCTTTTTTACTTATGCAGATGTCTCTTTACTTATGCAAGTGTTTATCAGCCAAACCAGGTGATGATCCTGAGATTAAATAAGATTGAGAACTGTGTAAAGGACATAAAAGACTGGCCTCAAAAAGCAATTGCTCCTTGATTTATGCCCAAAAGCTGCCAAATTCCATATTGATTATTATCTTAAATGGCCTTGGACACTGACCATCAAATTGACCATCACTGGGTTTTGTGGCTCAGTTGTTCTCCAGACCAATTTGACCACCATTGTTAGTCTTCTCCATAGTAATATTATATTATTCTTTTTTGCTATCCAATCAGAAGTGGATGGTTTCCCTTTGTGAGTCTCTGTTCCTCTTAAAATCTAAAAAAATGTCAAATCTGATTGGCTGCTGTGTATTGTACTTCATTTAAAAAAAAAGTCCAGGCTGAAATGCTCTTTATAACTTCAGCGTGAATGGGAAGGTCTATAAACTGCTGTAAGGTGAATCCACACATAAATGCATAAATATACATAAATGCACAGGTTTCTGTGACAACGCAAAAAACAATCAATTAAAACAAGCTGTTTTGCAGATTAGTTTCTACAAATGGATGGTATGAATTGACAAGTTTAAAAAAGTATTTATCTCTTTATTTTCAAGAAAATTTAGCTTTACCAAATGGGCCCTTTGATGGCATTGATCCAGCTCACTATCCACTTACCACTCTGGAGAAAATAGCAGGTCCTCCACAGATGTCCCATTTGTCCTTGAGCTTTTTAAATGCAACAACATGTAAAACTGAGCAAGAAATCCAAGAGAAAGGTCTTTTTTATTCATAATGAAGGAGCTTCACATTACGGTCATGCCTGCATGCTGAGAGTGTTTTAGTCTGTTTACTCTTTTAATTCCTCTTTATTGAGTGTATTTATCTCTAAGCAGTTTTAAAAAGAGGCTTTGAAGAGTGAAAGTCCCTCTTTTTTTCTTTCGCTCTATGCTTTCTTCTTCAGTCCATTGGGTGAAGTGGGGTTGAATTGTAGCCAGACAGACATTTTTATGTAAGAATCGAGCAAATTCATATTTTAATTGCATGTAGAAATGAGAAAGGAGAGCGAAAGCAGAAAGCAGAAAGAATTTCCCACACTCCTGCGCTTGTCCAAAGGCAGCTGGGTTAAAATGGTGAAAATGGAATGGCCATTTTCATTCCATATGTGGGCATTATTCCACTTAGCTTCTATATTGATGAGATCTCATTTGGCCACAAGGCCGAGGAGTTTCCTCGTGCAATGCAGACCAGGCGACCTTATTGAAATGCTGTCGTTTCTCTACGTAGCGCGGCGGCTTGGCCGGAATTAGGATCATTCGTCATTCAATAAAGTTGCACGGATGACATCTCGCAACCTGTGAGGGAGAATTATTATCACATCATGAAGCTGTTAGCTCGAAACGAGTCTGGCGCACTGTCCCCTGAGATCGCGCCGAATCAGAGCGGCAGTTCAAGTCCGGGTCAGGCTACTGAGCCAGAGCCACTGTGCTCCCCTTCGCTTTGAAGCTCTTACATTTTTCATAAACAAACAAAATGAATGCATTGCGTATTTAATTAGGAATGCACATGTGAGATGACCTGTGCCACACAGTTTTCTCTTTGTCTTTCTTGGGTGGCGGTGGCCTAGTGGGTAGGATACTTGTTCCAGGGAGACTGCCCCCTGTAGTTAGGGAATGGAAGTCGCTTTGGATTAAGCATCTGCTAAGTAATGTAAATGTAATGTAAATGTCTTATGTAAAGAGTTCATATCATAGAAAATTTGCCTTGTTTATTTATTTGTTAATTTGTAGGAAAGTGTATGTCCCTGGTCCATACAGCAAAAACTGAATGTTTTTAATTCATCATGGTTGTGATGTCATAAACATGCATTCATTTACATATCTTTACTGTCGAAACCTTTCATCTTGTATTTTTACCTATATCCATGGTAGGACCTTTAAACTGTGTCAAAAGTTTCTGACAACTGGACCATGTGACCATGTGTTTCTGACAACTGGGCCATTTCTACTCCTGTAAAATGGTCACTTTGGAGATTTTTGAGATAATGATTTGATAACTTTAAAAATATTAACAGTGCTTCCCCACACATTTCAGCTTTGGCTGATTTTTGTGAACTGGTCAGTTCATTTTGGGCATTTTTTCAATGCAGAAAATACCTTTGGTACCAGAAAAGTGGAACTGTGCTTTTTCCACTGGCTATTGGTTAAGAGCCCAAGCTTCCAGTTTTTTGGTAGTTGGTACATGGTGGACTCCCAACTCAGGATCTTCCAAAACCAAAGCTGGGGTTTTATGGCCACATTCTTACAAGCATCAGTTGTCATTAAGGGGGTTAATATCAAAACAGAGGTAATTTACAAATATCGGTCTTGGGCATAGTAACCGTCATGCAAAACCGTCATGCAAAAATACATTGTGGTTTTGGTGCATAAGCCCACCCACATTTTATAACCAGACCTTATTAAAACCAAGAAATACATAGAATATGGGCCTTTAAAAGCAGTGGTTCTCAAAGTGCACCATCCATATGCACTAAGTTGATTTCCCACCAAAAACAGGGACAGGTTTAAAGACCACTGCTTTAAATCTACAATAACAAAACCGGCCTTGAATAAAAGAGGGGGTTGAAAACAATAATGCTAAAACACATTAGCGCTGGTACATAAAGCCACACCAATGTACTATACATTTTTATTACAAGCAAAATGTGAAATATTAGCCCCTTAATGGTTTTTTTGTGGTGTTTTTTTGCTGCTGTCACATAGTCACGCACCAAAGCAGCTACTAACAGTCTCTGTCTCTGAGTCTTGGTTGTCACGGCAATCTGGTTTTGTCCTGATTAGAATACAGAGGACAGCAGTCCCAGCCTCTGCTCTCCGTGGAAACAAATTGGAGTTCGTGTTTATGAGCAAACGCTGAAGAAAGGGTCCTGCTTTCACCTCTGTAAACTGTGTGCGCCTCGCAAGTCCTTGACAAGGTCAGCTGAAGCAAATCCCTGTTTGCCGCCAGTCACTTTTAATGTGCTTTGGGCATGGATATTGGCATTTTGAATGTGTAAACCCATGCTCGCCGTACGCAAATGTACAAACAGTTTCGCTGCCCTCTCGCCATATTACTCCTGCTCTCTAGGCATCCACTTTGATATTTGCTTCCCAAACAAGGAGGCTGGGTTGACACGAGACGGATGCAGGGTGGCATTAAATGGCTTAAGGGCCTTCTCGGATATCTTCCGCCCTGGACTCTTTAAAGGTCCACCGCAGCTGTGCTGTGAGGCTGGTGCCTCTGATCACTTGGTAAAATAATCAGGCCTGGAGGGAAAGATGTTGTTAGAATGACCTGTAGGCTCCCGGAAGTCTCCCCAAGGGCATTTAAACCTCTCCGCTGCCTCAGTGCTATTGTTAGCACACTGGGCGATCCTTCCCTCAAGACCAAGTGTAAGGAGGCAATTCTGGAACAAACCATGTATACCTTCCCTCAAGACCAAGCGTAAAGAGGCAGTTCTGGAACAAACCACGTACACAGGTAAATCAACAGTCCTGTGTATGTGTACATCTGACAATGACAGTCAGATCCTCACACATACAGTGTAGTGGATGGCTACTGTAGTGGATAACATTGTTCCTGTCCAAATGAGAGAGGGGTTTGATTCCTAACACCAATAAGGGTCCTTGAAGACTTCTAACATTACATTTGCCTGTGCAAAAATGTAATTTACTTTTGAATGAAAACATCTTCCAAAGGCTTCCAAGGCACAAGACAAAGGTAAACTTGTCTTGTGCCTTGACATAGCTAAACATAGCAAAACTGCTACTACCATGCTCTGGGTGAATCTGGGCTTGATGTATGTGTAACAAAGACATTTTTTACTGTTTTCATTTTCTAAAACTGGCGTTTGAAACTGTATATCATTTGAAAGCTACATATCACATGGCTTTCAAACTTCTAACCACAATTTTCTTCAAGCACAACCAATGGTTTTGGTCCTTGCAAGGTTCAGCCCTGAACAGTTTGGCGATTCGTATCAGTGGGCCATTTTTGATGATCATGGTTTTACCTCTTGGCAAAAAATGTCACAAAGAAAGGTATTGCCAAGTTTAGAACTTGAAATGTTCTAAAAGTAAGTCTTGGACAGTTTTGCCACCAAGCAGCTTAATACCAGGGACCCCTTTTTAACTATATGTCAGTAGTAACCGTACTGGTCTATTATAGTGTATAGCATGGAACAGTAAAGTACAATTATTAAAGTCATTTAAAAAATAAAAAATTAGTAGTAAAAATTTAATAATAAGATCACTGATGAAAAAAGAAAAAAATCACTGATAACTCTAGGTAGTACCGTCCTAAGTGCTATGATATTTGATTCTGCTAATTTTTCAAAACTTAAGTGGTGACTGAGATTAAAGTCTTTTAGAGTGGTTGAATAGGAAATTAATTGTAATAAAAAAACATACCAACTTTGCCGTCATAATGCCTGCAATACAAATATATCCAGATTTTTTTACGATCCAAAACCACCCAGTGAACCAAGTGAAAATTTCTTTAGTGAAAATTTCTTTAGGTATTTTGCTTTACAATGTCCCCCATTTACTGTGATGGACTGTCGATCTGTCTAGGGCAGGGGTCTCAAAGTCGCGGCCCGCAGGACGATAGTTTGTGGCCCCGCCTTAATATGAAAATGTAATGTTAGTGCGGCCCGCGAGTTTGATATGTGTGGCACTTTACAGTGTTGTGTGCGGAGCTGAATGAACCTACCAATCACGGTGGGGTATATGGCTCTCGGGGGCGGGACATCGGCCGGGCTTTTTTTTTAGTTGCTGCCCAGCGGGACATTATACGTATATATATATATATATATATATATATAGTTTAGCAAAATCAGTTCCAGGGGCTTAAAGCACCGAAGGTACCGTGCTTTTTTAGAGGAAATGGAGTCAGAATATGGGGATGTGCTCTACTTCACTGAGGTACGTTGGCTCAGCAGGG
>JBBPCY010119511.1:0-17845 GCA_037974405.1 Brachyalestes nurse | reverse complement strand
AACATTTGTATACTGAAACATTTGTAACTGCAATAATCTTCTGGGAGAAATGGTGCATTTTCAGGAAAAATTCCAGGGGTGCCAATAATATATATATATATACTGTATATATCCAGGGTTAACCAGTGGCATTTCCTTTTATGCGACCAGTAACTTTATTCATTAATCCATACATTTCCATACGCTCTTGTCATCCTACAAGATGAGCTATGATGATCTCAGGTAATCTCAGTGGTTTACCTGATCCCAAGAAGATACAAGACTGACGTCAACAAATGTTTTATAGTCGTCCCTCTGCAGGCGTTCGACTGCATCTGTTGTGACTGTGAAGTGGTGCGCTGAGCAGCTGAAGCTCAAAAGGCTGGTAAGAAGTGTTATCACCTGCAAGGAACAAACAGTTTATGCACATATCTGTAAAGTGACTGACATCAAGAGGAATTAATAATATGTGAGCTCACCTGTAACCAGTTCCACAAGTTCGTCCAGTAAAGCCATCCTCTCTGAATGAGAAGACATATTTGATAGCATAACTGAAGCAGCGTGAGGAGGAGGAAGACAAGCTGGGTAGGGAAGAGAAGAAAAAAAGTAATACAAGTACCAGACTTGTTTACAGAGTTACAGAAGGAGCACACATATATAAAAGATACATTAACATTATTACAGGCCCATCCACTCTACAGCTACTCTCACTATCCATTTTATCAGCTCCACTGACTGTACAGATACACTGTGTAGTTTACAGGTACCGACTGTGGTCCATCTGTTTCTCTATATCTCCAAGACGCCCTTACCCACTTATTAATGGTCAGGACCACCGGAGAGCAGGAATTATTAGGGGGGTGGACTGTTCTGAAAACAGCATGAACACTGACATGGTAGTGTGTGTGTGTGTGTGTGTGTGTCTCTAGCTTTAAAAACCTGCTGAAGACTCCTCTGTTTATACAGCATCTCCTCTCCTGATCTATCTTCCTGCACTACTCCTAAATACAGATTTAGCACTCAGTACTCTCCTCTAGTTCTCACACTGTCCTGAAACGCTCCTCTGGTTCTCACACAGTCCTAAAACTTGAATGTTTCCTTAAAAGCATCTACCAGATGAATGTAATGTAATATGTGTGTATTTGGGTATGTGTAGAACTGTTTGCACGTTGAAAAGGTGCTGGGAGGTTTTGGACACAAGTTATTTCCAAAAATTGCTAGAAAGCATGAGGTGAAACTGCACTTACAGTGTATAGTGATATATTACACCTCAAAAACAGTCTGCTACATTTGTTTAAAGTTATTGTAATGTCTACTCATGCTAATACATAAATACTTAAAACAAATGTAAAAGGGTGGGCCCAAACTTCTGGCCTGTAGTGTACATTAGGAGGGTTTTTATAGGTCATTTTTGATACATAAATATATGACGTTTCTGGATAATAACACTAACCCTAACATTATGTAAATGTATTTATTAGCAAAGAATTTTAGTAACAACTAAGCGAGAAGCATCCAAACCTTTCGTACACATTGTGTTTCTGTATTCGGAGTGGTATTGTTTCAGATAAGAAACAACACACACTCGCTGCCAGCTGTGGTATCTAATCTAAAGTTAAACCCAAAATTAAAGCTGCCATAATGAGCCCGGACACTGTTCTGAATATCAAAAGTCATGTGATAGAGCAGATAAGATAAGAAACAGGCGCTGTTTTCCCACCTCAGCAGCCATAAAGCCGTACTGAAGGGGCATGGCTGTGCTGTAAAGCATGGCGGAGTGTGTGAAGACTGAAGGCCAGAATGTTCCTGTGGGTGTCTGTTCTCCCAGTATAGAGACTGTGCAGAAGAGGTTGTACTGAGGGCTGTATAAGGTAAACTGGACCACTACAGCTCTGGTGTTTCGGCCCGTCCAGACTGAAGCCTTCAGTTTCTGAAGGGTACTGGACACCTCAGAACTGGAAGGTGACAACAAAAAGTACAAAAGCAATTTTTCAATTAAGGCTGCATGATACAGACAATATAACCCTGAGATAAACATCATCCAGCTCTCACAACATCTGACATGGTAAAACTAGACAATAAGTGAACTGGCACCTCTACTAGTATGAAGTGTGTATAGTGTTGTGTGAAGTGTGTGTGTGTGTGACGTGTGTGTGTAGTGTTGTGTGAAAGAAGTGTGTGTGTGTGGTGTGTGACGTGTTGTGTGAAGTGTGTATGTGTATACGTGTTTTCTTTTGTGTGTCTTTGTGTATACGTGTGTTTTTTATAATTTGATCCTGACCTGTTTTTTCCCAAATTAACACGAATTCCTGCTCCTTTATAACAACCAAATTTCCCACACAGGTGGCCTGAACATCTGAAAACCTGGGAAGAAGAAAAATAAAATCTTCTATTTTCATATTCTTTTGCATCACTTCATTGACAAGACACGCCTCAAACTGTAGAATAACTAACCGAGATGTGCATTAAAAATAATTTAAATTACCAGTGGTTTAATAGTTTACCTGATAAGAGGGGTTTATATATTCCAACTCTGTCAGTACTGGATCTCCAATGGGATAGAAAATTCCTGCCTGGTCAAGAACATCAGGATGAATCACGACAGAGATGAATCAGAATTATAAAGAAACAGTCATAAAGAGCCAAAATCTTATTAGTTACTAATAGGGGCGTCACATAATTCAAACAATAATCTAATTAATTAAATTAATCACACACTTTTGCTGTACGAGTATTTAAACATTTAAATGAATTTTAGCATATGAGTGAATGAACAATCAGCATTACAGACTTTCAACATCTAATAGTGATGCGCGGGTCGACCCGTGACCCGCGGGTACCCGCGGATGCGGGCGGTTTTAGGGCAGATTTTTTTTAAATATGGCGGGTGCGGGCGGGCGGGTCACGAAAACGCATTTCATTATCGATCAAAGCCTGTTCTAAACCGGTTCGAGATTTTTTTTCCTCGGGTCGGGTCGGGTTTCGGGTCCTTATCCACGCGTATTTTTGCGGGTTGGGCGGGGCGGGTTGGATCTCCTGACGGGTCGGGTTGGGGCGGATGTTAAAAAAAGCCGACCCGCGGAACACTAAAATCTATTTATTTAATAACTGTTTCTGCACTGTTCATGTGCAGTAATTATCACAGTAATCAAAAACATGACCTAACATGCTGAGGGAAAAAATTAAAAATGCTTCAGCAAGAACAATGATAGAACTAGGTCCATCTATAAGGTGCAGTTAAGGACAATGTACATTTTAATGTGGGGGTGCGCTGCACTCGGAATCTCCCGAATCTCACTCATACGCCACCCCCTAATATAATAATTCCGGTGTTCTGATGAATTATGCTAATCTGTAGAAAAATGCGGTAAAATAATATTTACCTCTATGGACCCTTTGTGAAACCAACTCTGTTAGCCGCAGATGGCTTATCTGTCTATACACTTGTTCATCAAGGCATTCTCTTGTTATTTATCCCCAAAAAGAGATCGTTAGAGGTGCGTAGAGACAGTTTATACAGTCAGGTCTTAACACGGAGAAATGCTACCGTGAAGCAGGACACAGGCTACTTCAGATCGTGCCATGCTTACAGCTTGTGATGTTTCTCGACAGTGTTGATGTTTTCTAGCTTCAGATTTCATTCTGCAAACTGCAGAAAAAGGCATTTTAGAATCAGAATCAGAAAACGTTATTGATCCCAGAGGACACGGACTACAGAGTAGCGACATACACTCATATGCCCTTGGCCTGTGCTCTGAAGACAGCGTGTAGGAGCAAACAAGTAGGCTACATGTACAAGCCGAAAGTATCTATTAAAATAGCTTTTTAAGATACTGATCACAGCAAACCAGATCACAGATAAACCAGCTTCCCTGACGCTAGGTACTACACAATCCCAAGACTGTAGAACTGCACGGGAGCACATCTCAATGGACAG
Organism: Brachyalestes nurse; assembly: GCA_037974405.1. NCBI lineage: Eukaryota > Metazoa > Chordata > Actinopteri > Characiformes > Alestidae > Brachyalestes > Brachyalestes nurse. The sequence goes on along the minus strand of JBBPCY010119511.1, from coordinate 13,929 downwards.
TATATTTTGTTAGAACACCGTACTGGGTTAAAGTCACGTGGTGCGATTATTCGTTAATTCGACACCCGTAGTAATTAAATCTTACCCTGTCAATGCCATTATGAGACGTGTTTTTTTGATAAAGACCCTCTAGAAGTGTATTTCCCATCCAGGTCCACCAGGTGTCAGGCTTTTGAATGGAGTCCTGCATTCTGTGTGAATCCCTATAAAGCAGAGCTCCTTTAGTACTTTAATGTATACAGTTGCTAATATTTTTATGAAATCTGTGATATTTACCATGTAAACTGAATTCTGATAACCTCATTCACATGCAAAGAATCATTTGAGGACTTTCCATAAGCCATGAACCCGGCTATGGACAAGGTGATCACGTATAACCCCAGCTCCCTGTGAGAATGAGAAATGGTTAATTGTAGAGAAATTTACAGGCTCGGATTTCTTTCCAGTGGACCTGAATGGAACCAGACGTCTCCAACACAAATCCAGCCGTTTTATTCTCTATCGCCCCTCAGTGAAGGTCCACGTGTCTCTGAGTGTTTATATGGATGTTGATGATGGTAAAATAGTAAATCTGAACTAAATCACTTTCATTTGGGACTATTTTGCCTCACCACACCCTGCATGTATCCCTCCACCAACGTCTCAGGAGTGAGACGTGCAACCAGAACCATTTGATGGAATAACTTTCCCTAGAGTGGCTGGTGGGAAGCATTTGAAAATGTTTTCTTGATTTTCTAAGTAAAAAAAGTTAAGACATCCTTACTTAAATATGGCCTTTTTAACATGTTGGATCAAATAAAACATAAAATATAAGCTGCACAGACCACATTTACATTTACGCATCTTATTTTTTTTAAAATCCTGTTACAGATGTCCTACCGGAGTGTAGCCCAAGGACTTTGATTTGTGTAATGCATGGGCGCAGATTGGGGGGGGGGGGTGTATCCCCCTCAAACCTCGATCCGTCCCCCCCTGAAGCACAGATGATGTAGTGATATATAACTCCTGTTTTAGGGTCTAAAACGTTTCATTTTGCACATCTTAAATCGAAACCCTGAACATGCCCCTCCATCTACCGTTCTCTTCGAGCACATAGTTCCTAGCAGCACATCTTGTGTTATTGTTCTGGGGTCCTGAGACCTAGGAGCTGCCTCATTGGTGCCCGCCCCAAGCCCCGCCCCAAAGCCCCGCCCATGCCACCGCCGATTCGTCCACCCCGTATTAAAAATGCTATCTGCGCCCCTGGTGAAATGTCAGGCCTGGCTCTAGATTTTCCCAACATACATATTTGGAATGTCAAAGTGTTATTCTCAATTACCAAACACACTCTGAACTGATCTTAACCATTAAATTATGCATGGATGTTTGGTTTAAAGGCGGAATTCTCCTTTAAAACACTTTGAATCAATACAAATTAATGTGTGTATGAGGGAGGTCAATTTTAAAATAATGTTTACATATTAGTAATAAAGAAGAGCGAGTTTTACCTTATGACTTTCTGAATGAGGGTCCTCCTTTTAATTTGGCCTTTCACACATTTTAGCCTCGTGGAAGTCGGTGGGCGAGCGAGCCGCAGGTATCTCGCTCTCTGGCGGTCTGCCAGCTCCTGTCAATCAAACATATTGCTGAGCCAATAAGATTAAACTGACACAAACTCACTTCAATGAAATTATCACAAACAGAAATAAACACAATAGGGTGTGTTTGATCTCAGCATATATTTAATCTCGGTTTTATATTATAATATTCTATTTCAGTTATAGTGTGTTACAACAGCATTTGGCTTTCATTCAAAACACAAAATAAACTGTATATATATATATATATATATATATATTTTTTTTTTTTTTTTAAATTCAGTATTACTAATAGTCAAGTTGCCAAGTGTGTGGTCTGTACTTTCTCAAAATCTGCTCTGATCTCCTCCGGCTGGTGGTGGAAACAGGATGTGACATGTTTGTTGAAACACACTCCTCTCTTTTTATGAACTTTCAGCAGCTCTGCGACGGGCTCGCCAAAAACGGAACTTTGATAAAAATAACTTCGTTCTCCACGCCACAGGGCTGCACATATCGCTGCGATCATAATCTGCAAGACGGAAAAAACCCTGCTTCACTGCACCATCAGGGTAAATACTAATAATTTCACACGTGCAATGAATAAGATACTAAAAACAAGTAATTCTGTTTCAAATGTGCACATATTTTCTGTATAAATGGATACTGGATTAAAATCACTGTAAAAACTACACACTGCTAAAATCACTCCATAATTCTTACTGTTAGACTAAACACTGTGGATTCATACTGGATAAAATCACAATTATTACTGCAAGACTGCATAAACTACACACACTGGATTCATACTGGATAAAATCACTCCACAATTCTTACAGTTAGACTAAACACTGTGGATTCATACTGGATAAAATCACAATTATTACTGTCAGACTGCATAAACTACATTCAGTGTGGATTCATACTGGATAATTGTTACAGCAGCATACAGTTATTACTGTCAGAGTATAAAAACTAAATGATGCATAATCATGCTGGATTAAAATCTCTGCACTATTTTTACAATCAGACAGAAGTGTAAATGATGTGAGGATGCACCATTGCTGGATGTGCTGCAAAAGCACAGAAGAGCAGAGAGAAGAAAACTGACTGAAGCCACAAGTGATTCTTTGTAGAGTTGAACCTGTGAAGGAAAATGTTTATATGTTCAACTGATTTGCTGTGCTGCTCAGACATAATTTTTCTAAATGAAAAATACCTTAATAATTCATTTTAAAGACCTACTTTAATCCCAGAAGTCCAGTGATAATCATGAAAGTGAGGCACAAACATGACCAAAGAGCCCAGGTTATGGAGTAACACCAGGCCTGCAGAGTGCTGCTGCTGCTGCATCTACAAGACTCACGGTCCTTTAAGGGGTCTTTTACTACAAAGGCAGATTAGTTCCATCAACACACACTGGAGATTCATACGGGATCAAAACAACTCACAATTATTACTATCAGACTGTAAAACCTACACACACTGCTGATTCATACTGGATTAAAATCACTAAACAATTATTACTGAAAGACTGTAAAACTGTACATACCATAGATTAATACTATTATTACTGTCAGATTGTAAGAACTACACACACACACACACACGCTGCAGATTCATACTGGATTAAAATTATTTCAGAGTGTATAACTACAAACATTGCAGGTTCATACTGGACTGAGATCACGATTATTATTTTCAGACTGTAAAAACTACACACACTGCAAATTCCTACTGGATCAAAATAACAGGTGCTCACATAATATTAATCCAGATCTCATTAGGGTTTGATTTAATGCACCTTCTGAGGAGCTTGACTGGAGACAGAACTGACTGTGTTTGAGGTTTCCTTGGATTTTCCCACCGTTCTCTGGTATATTTTCTTCAATGACTTCAATAACAGACCCAGAGTCGACCCACTGTGGCTTTGAGCTTTCCGTCAGTTTGTAGCCGGTCACACACTCAGAATCGCAGATTTCTTCACAGCCCTGGGCGCTTTGCTGAGAGACACAGGTTCATAACATTTAATTGCTCCATGCATTTCAATGAGAACTCATTTGATTCATTAAAATGGACTGTTCTGGTACTAAAATCTCATTGGCTGAGCAACATTTTAAGCAACTGTCAAAATACTCCACACATGATCTCTATACATATTAATGCACCAAAGTTATTAAAAACTTTCTGCAATTCGTGTAATAGTTGTCTAGCAACTATGCCCCACTGTTAAGAAACTACACCACCTAGCAGAAAAATTGCATTTTCTTAATTTTATTAATAAACTAAAGTATATATTAGAACCAAAAAAAGGGTCAAATGGCTATATATATGTCTAAATAAAATCAAATAAAATAAATACCACACATACTACTGTATTACAAATATTATAGATACATATAGATAAATACTGTACTACTAAGTTATTTTCTATAAACACAAATAGTGGTTAAAAATAAACATGGGTGTATTTTATCTTTTCTTATTTTCTCACTGTTTCATAAGATCATGTGTAACAGTGATTTTTATTTGCTTCCTGCCGAACCTACCCCTGTATTTGTCATAAAACTATTAAAACCTACTGTTTAGAGAAGATTATTGTTAGATTTGATCAGCCTACCTCACATGTCTCTCTGTTTTGTGTCCAGACTGAAGTGCTGCCCTGGCCTGGTTCAGACGCTCTGCTGCTCAGTGCACCACGATTATCTGTAAAGCACAACATCTTTAGTATTTATGTATTACTAAGTAAAATAAATTGATTAATACTACTACTATTGGTGCAAAATGGTTTTAGGGGCCTATACCTTCAACACTGTAGATGTTAGGCAATCGGACTTTATACTGATCCCTAGAACGGCAGTCATTTCTGTGTGGCTGCAGACAAAAAAGATCAGACAGGAGGGCTACATTTCCACTGGCACAAGGAACCACTCTGTACTGCAAACAAATGTATTTCCACTACAAATAAAAAGACCCAAACCCGAGCTGCTGGACAGCGGAGCTGAAAGCGGGCCGCAGCCGAGCTTATTGCCTCACGGCTTTCTGATTGGTCAAAATGTTTCATCACGACACGGAAAGAGGCCATTTTTTATTTACCGGCCACGCAAAAAACAACAATGGAGACATAAACTAACAACTGGGAACTGGGTTTCTTCCTCCAGCTGAGGGAGTTTTCCTCGCCTTTGGCTTACTCACTAGGGGCTTGGACCTGGACTTTGTAAAGCTGCTTTGTGACAACGTGGTTGTAAAAAGTGCTATATAAATAAAATTAAATTGAATTGAATTGAATTGAATTGAACTGAATTGAATTGAATTGAATTAAATTGAAGTACAAGCACGACTGTCTGTCTGACGGGCTGAAGAAAAAAATTCAGTGGAAGTTCTCTACGACTCCAAAAAATGTATCTTTAACACTGTGAGAAACGTGAAGGTTGAAAAAAAAAACTCAGAAACAGACAGAAACTCAGGCTCTGACAGAAAAACATTCTGCCGGTTCGACTCCATGGACGCGGTTTTGGGACGACCGGCCATAAACTGTGGAAAGAAGTGAGTCACAAACTCCGACACTGGACTGAGATACACTGGAGCATCAAAATGTGCTGCTGATTCAGTACCATATCAGCACAGTTTGGATACAGAACGGTTCCTGTAGACCTGGGGAAAAGTGACTTTAAGCAGAAAGATGGAAATGTAGCTTGTTGCTTTGGTTTCCTGACCTTGATGCGAAACAGGAGTGACAGCAGGCTCCCCACCGGCAGCACAGCTAGAGCACACAGCCCTGTTACCATGGAGACCAGTGACACACCAATCAGGCCCAACTCTGAGGAGTACTGACATCAACATCAACACATCAGTGTCTCAACACAGTGAAACTGAGGGATACATTAAAGATATCATTGCACATTCATAATGGATTAAAATCAGTACACAATTATTACTTTTTTATCACTCCATTTGTAAAACACACAAAGCAAAATTCATACTGGATTAAAATCAGGAGGCAATTATGGTCAGACTGTAAACATTGCACACTGCACATTCATAATGGATTAAAACCACTCATCAGTTGTTACTGTTGTACCATAAAACTGATTTACCTGCTCCTCCAGCAGAGAAATCAGAACTGTGTTTGCACACATGTAAGCCTGCATAAGCAGAAAGCACACACTCAGGCGCTGTGTGTGTGTGTGTGTGCTGTGAGATGGACAAGTGTAGACGGATAGCCATGGGTGGAATTCCTTTAAGCACTCCTTTATGTGCAGCATCTGGATCCATAGGGAACACATTTAAACACACATAGGCACACACACACACACACACACACACACACACAAATGAGCATTGGCATCATTTAATTACTGTTGAACCACTGGACAGAATGATTGCCTATTAACTTTCTGCTGGGCGACCCCTAGTGGCATCATGCAAAACAAACAAACAAGCAAACAAACAAACAAACAAACAAACCCCACACAATTTTAGTTCATAAAACCAAACAAAATGTTAAAACCGCAAAAACTTGGTCTCAAACCTAAACTTTAATGACCTCTGACCTGCAGGAGCGGCCACTTTTCATGTAGTCGTAAAAACATTTGACAACAAAACCAAGACTCACATGACTGTGTACGTTTATTAAACTATTGGTTCTAAAATATACAACCATGGTCCTGTTGTCCTGTTGATGTTAAACTGATACTTCTGTAAATCTGAAATTATAAGGTTTAAATACACCAAACAACAAATATGGTCATTTTCTGAACTGTGCAAGAACAGATTAAAATTTATAGACTAATCGGGATTATTAAGAATAAAGCCATATAATTTCAGTAAATATTTCTGGTGCTATTAGTGGCTCTTGTGCTAAAGTGCTAAAAAAAGAAAAAAGCCAAAGGCAACAAACTGCAACAGCATCACTCAAACCTTTCAGGTATTTAAACAACATTTGGGCCTAAAGAGTCTGAATCTGTGTTTTTAACACTAGTTTGGAAAAGAAAACCGTCAGATTAATATATAAAATCTTCCTTTATCTTCCATTACCATGTAAATGTACCCTCAAATGTACGACAATAGTCCAATTGTGTACTATTAATAAGCTTTAAACACCAGTTCTAGACTGTTTTACACCGTTTATAATTACTGAAATCAGAGTTTACTGACACACTCTAGGTTCTGAGTGTAAACACCGGTTCTAGACTGTTTTACACTGTTTATATTTAGGTTACTCATGCACTCAACATTCATTTTTCCTAGGGAAAGAGGTATTTTCATACCTTTTCTTGACATTTTAAATCAGAAAAGTATAAAAAAGTAAGCTGGTGTATGTTGTCAGTGGGACAACAGTATTAGAACTGAAATGGAATATGGTGCAATTATGTTCACTACTTAAAGGTACATAATTTAGCAAGTTTAGTACAGTTTTTTGTGTAGGAAAGATTTATGGCAACTAAATCCCTATACGTCACTGAAAAATAACAGAAATCAAAAGTAAATAAAGTACATCCAAATTTTTCACTGACAGCGTTACAACATTAAGATGAAGAGTGATCACGTGACGGACCTCTGTGAACTTGAGCTTTCGCTCCAAGGCCTGCAGCCTCCTCTCCACCCGGCCGTCTCCTTCATCCACTGCCAGCCAGCACTGGGCCTGGAAGATCCATCTGCAGCCCTGCAGCAGATCCTCCACCAGCACGCGGCTCACAAACCAGCTGGGGCAGGAGCCGGAGCTGTCGTGCCACAGATGCACCTCCTGCAGCCGGCCCAGCCTGTCCGGCACGCTGCAACAGCAAGCAGGGCAATAACATGTAAATGTACTGATTAAACTGCACTGGGTTTGGAATGTTAAAATGATTATTAGAGCTTATACTATTCACTTCACAATCAGAATAAAATTCCCAGGCTATTTTCAAAATGTAACCCACTGTAAAAACTGTGTACGCTACAGATTCACACTGAATTAAAATAACTGCTAAAACTACACACACTGCAGATTCATACTCCCAAAAATAAAAAAATGAATAAATGCCCAGTCATATGTTTTTTTTTGTCTTTTTTTTTTTTTTAAATAACTAAATTGCGCCAAATAATTTGAGATTATGATTTATTGAATAATCTCCTACAGAAACATGATTGATTTGTCAGAGTCAGAGTCAGAGTTATCAATCAGACGTTATGTGTTATGTGTTAGTAAATGTTTAGGAGGGAGAATATGCAGAAAATTAATGCTAGTGTTGTTTGTTGGAGCCCCTGGTGCAGTTACCTCAGGATAAATGTGTTTGTGGAGTTGGAGGTGAAAAGTTTGTGATCAGAACTGCTGAGCTCCCTGGTTGGAGATGCTCCATTTTCGCCATGCAGAGCGATATAAACCTGAAACAAACAAACACAAGAGGTGAAGCATACTGTGGAGCCTCTGGACACTTTTCAAGAGAAACCCTACTTTTCTAGCTGCACCTTGGCAGGATGTTTTTGGGTGGCAGGCCACTCTTGACCTAGCCGTGTTACTGATGTGTGTAAAAAACTTATCTGTGTTACCTTTTTTCCCAGTGATACATCTGTGCCAGTGAGACCCCATTTTTAATGGGGGGGGCACACTGGTGGGGTGTTGCTAGCTGAAATGTGGGGGGGGGTGCTGAGGGTTAGTCTTCAGTCTTCAGTGGACTAATCTGTTCATTTGTCTGTAATTTTACTGTCCTGCATTCTATATCAGTTCAATACAGAACACACCTTTTATCTTTCGGATATGGAACAGTTTCGTATTTAACAGAACAGGAACCCTGTTAATGGAAACAGCGCTGGGTGGATGGGAACAATTTTTAAAAGTGGGGCACACTGTCGCCCATGCACTATCCTGCCATCATCATGTCAGTGCCTTTGAACAGTTCACCACAGTCCTGTGGCCAGAAACTGATCACTAATGATGATAAACAGTGCAGCAATAGACGGGCTACAGGTCTGTACCTGTACATCTCCAAAGTAGAGCTATGTGGTCATATATATATATAAATGTGTGTGTGTGTGTGTGTGTGTGTGTGTGTGTGTGTGATTTAACATTCCATTTCAATGACAAACATTACTACCCTCGCGGTCATGCTGGCTCTGGACCTGAGTCCTGTGTGGATGGTCACAGCATAGAGGAACTGGTCTGAAGGATCGTTCTCCGGCAGCAGGAACGCTCCTGACCTCTCCTCCACCTGGACGTCCGCTCGTCTACAGAACACCAGCAGCACAACGAAAAGAACCACAGTCACTGCTGTTAGGAGACACAACCTCAGACTGGAGCCGCCACTGGAGAACACAACAGGTCAGGGTCAAACAGAGAACAGGTCAGATCAAGGTCAAATAGAGAACAGGTCAGATCAAGGTCAAATAGAGAACAGGTCAGATCAAGGTCAAATAGAGAACAGGTCAGATCAGGGTCAAACAGAACAGGTCAGATCAGGGTCTAACAGAGAACAGGTCAGATCAGATCAGGGTCTAACAGAGAACAGGTCAAATCATGGTCAAACAGAGAACAGGTCAGATCAGGGTCAAACAGAGAACAGGTCAGATCAGGGTCAAACAGAGAACAGGTCAGATCATGGTCAAACAGAACAGGTCAGATCAGGGTCAAACAGAGAACAGGTCAGATCAGGGTCAACCAAAAAAGACTGAGGCTGAATAACACTACAGATGTTCAGTCTTACCTGCTGAACTCAGTGACGTTTGTGATGGTGTGATTGGTGTAGATACTCTGATGTGAAACTGTAAAGGCTGATAGGTGACCACAGCTGAAAGATCAAGAAACCAAATGACTAAGTTTGATAACGTTTAGTTGATGCAGCTCTCGGCGAAAAAAAGGAAAAATTCTGTCATTTTCAGACTAAGAGACACACAGACGAACAGCAGGGCTGCGTTCCAAATGGCACCTTGCTCCCTACATAGTGCACTAAAATGCAGACTCCTGCACAGCGTAGAACATGTCTAACACAGAGCTGCTGGAGACTCAGAAATGTGTGTAGGACTCCAGAATGGACACACTGGAACTATACTGGTGTAGAAACTGGAGCTTTATAAATTACACAGCACCCCCTGGAGGATAGTTATAAGGATTCAAAGAGCATCCAGGCAGATGTTATTAACAGCTTAATTTTTGAATTATACCCAATGTAATGTGCAGCTGTGGTGTTCAAATGCTAAAAAATTAAGATTTTTCATATATCATCCATGTCCAGATTTTGGTTTTATCTTGACAGGGATGATATTTTATAAATGCAGTTGGAGATTAATTAAAGTACTAAAATAAGGAAGTGAATTTAAAAGACCAAAATGCTGTGCATGAATATGAACATATTTAATGGGTACAGACCAAATACAAATGTAAAAATAGTAATTAATCAGATATTATATATATATAACTGCAGTAAATATCCTCCAATGTATGTTTCTATGCGTGATGATAAAAGTGCACCTGCAGTTGATTCTGGTTGAGGTAAAGCCCTGGACAACAGAACAGCCTTCAGGTCTCCACTCTCTCAGCCCATCCCAGGCCAGACATTGCATGGACTCAACGCTCAGCGTGTAATTCACTGCGCTTGCTGTGTACTTATTTCCAGGACTTTTACTGTAGTCTGCACTGAGGAGAATCAGGTACGCCTTTCCTGCACCTGCCCACATTAAAAAATGCTTAGTAACATCTCAGTGGTATTTCAAATATATATATATTTCAGCAGTATATTTTATCATGTAATTGTAAACACTTTAAGGAAAATACAAGACTTTGCTAAATAGTTCAAAATAAATGCTAAATTATAATATAATGATAAAAATGATTAAGTTATAACGTAATTTGGATGATAAATTCAGTTTCACAGAATCATCCACAACTCTTATTTTCCAGTAATAAGTCGAAGCATATAAAGTTCTGCAGTAAAAGGAGTGAAATAGAATCACTTCATATATGTATCTGCTTTTGTTTTATTGAAATATTAATTATTAAATATTGTTGAAAAACACTAGATGTCCAGCAAATTCCAGACTGGGGTTAACAAAGGAATTCCAACCTTTCAGAGATGAAGGAGGCAGGAAAATCTGCACCACCTGCTCTTTCCAGCGAAACACTTTCTGTATGTTGTACAAAGTAGGCGTTGGTCTCTTATGCAGCCTGTGGCATGGAAATTTAAGGGGAACAATATATTGCTGGCCAGTATACAATTACACAATACAGTATATGGAATATATAATAACATAATGAAACATAGAATAATTGTAAAAAAGGTTGGAGGTTCGATCCCAACTGCTAGTGTCACCACTGAGGTACCCTGAGGGCTCCCCGGGTGCCCCTCGCTGGCAGCAGCCCACTGCCTCACTTGGTGAATGGGTTAAAATGCAGAGAAACAATTTCACATTGTTCACATTGTGCTGTGGTGTGTTCAGATGTGACTATAAGGGTTAATAAATTAAAATATAACATTTTGTTCTAGAGTCTGAACTGTTCAGAGTGGAAGTGAATAGAACCAGATGGCTGCCTCTAAAAGCTCCCCACAGAAAGTTATTCCAACAAATGGTTCCGGTTGCACCCCCTGACGCCTGAGGCGGTGTTCTACGTAGTTCTGAGAAGATTTTGGTCCTAAAACTAAACCCTTTCATGGTGGAGGGATACATGCAGAGCGTTGTGACGTAAAACAGTCCCCAAAGAAAAAGTGTTTTAGTTCGGATTTACTATTTTATATCAACATCCATAAAACCACTCAGAGACACGTGGAGTTTCACTGCTTCATATTTTACCTTAAAAGCAGCATTACTGGAAACGTGCGCTGATTTGGCCTGCTGAATTCCACTCTGAGCTGAAGAGTCTTCTGGAGGAGCTCAGGTGTGACGTTGAACATGTGTGTGTTCACCTCAGAACGAGCGAGAGTGAAAATATCTTCATTCATCTTGGAAGGAAATGATAAGACTGTAATGTACAGGGCAGGACCAGACCTGGAGACTTACTCACTTTTAGACATAAAGGTTCATAAATGGTTCTTGGTATAGGTAAAGAATCTTCATTAGTACAGCAACTTAACATTTTGTGGTTCTTTAAACTTCCCAAAGCTTCTTTACATCTTTACACGTACATATCTGCACATAGAGGTGCTTTAGGGAACCAAAAGTGAGAGAATGAGAGAGATGAGAGAAAATAGAGAAATATGTTTTTCCACTGGCACAAGGAACCGCAGCATGCTGCGAACAAATGTTTTTCATTACTAAAGTGACCTGAACCTGAGCCGAACCTGAGCTGCTGGATGGCAGGGCTGAAAGTGGGCCGCAGCCGAGCCAACTGCATTACTGCTTCCTGATTGGTTAAAAAGCTGTGTGACAGTGGCCCTCCCATCCCACGGCGGACAAGAGGAAAACACAACAACAAACCAGCATGCACATGTCTCCGCTCTGACATTGAGGAATCATCTGATCATCAAATGATCTAATCATCATTAGTTCACCATCAACGAGGGTATAAAAGGGTCTGGAGCGGACAGCGCGAGAGGTTACACAGTCAGTGGTCACAGACACTTTCACATCTTCACAGACTCAAGACGTGAGACCTGCTCTCTGCTCACCCTGCCAGCGCCCCTCAAACCTCAGACTGCTACTTCTTTTTCTTTTTCAGAACTAAATAAAACCCCTCACACAGTGGCGGCACTCACAGTTGTCATGACAACATGAAAAGTGGACACTGTTGCACAAAAAACAACAATGGAGACACAAACTAACAACTGGGAAGTGGATGAAGTTCAAGAATGACTGTTTGTTTGGGCTGAAGATAAATTTCAGTGGGAGTTTTCTATGACAAAATAGAAATAACAAATTTATCTTTAACGCTGTGTGAAACATGAAGGTGATCCACATCACTAAAAAGTTATCTGGGTTAGGTTTTCATCACACGGATAAAGAATGCAGAGAATAAAATTAAAAACTCAAACAAGACTATAGATGATAAAAGACCACAAAAACAAAAGCGTTTCTGACAGAAAAACTTTCCGCCAGATCGACTCCATGGACAGAGTTTTGGGACGACTGGCCATAAACTGTGGAGAGAATTGAGTCAGAAACTCCGTTACCAGACTGAGATACATGGGAACATCAAAACTTGATACAAGTTCAGTACCATCACAGTACAGTTTAGACACAGAACAGTTCCCGTAGACCTGGTTAAAAGTGTCTTAAGAAAATGTGTGAGTACATTTTTCTCCTCACGCTTCTGGAACTCAACGATGAGCGGAGTGGGCAGGTACCTCCTTCTTATCTCTCTTCTGGAGGTGCAGTTGAACAATTTCATCTCAGCCACTTCTCTATTCAGCTGTAAAAAAAACACATTATGTACATGATGTAGCTTCAGAAAGTCAGAGATCTTGAACCGACTTCAGTAGTATACCTGCACAGGTGTCCTGATCCAGTGATACGGGTTCCGCTTATATGATACAAGTTGAACAATGGAGCAAGAACTTTGTCCATCGTTGTTTATTTCTTGATTAATGTGCATGTCCAGCATATCAGGAATGTAGAATGTGGTCATGTTAATAGTTTTCACTGCTGGAAGTGAACTGGGATGCTGCCAAACAATCAGCTTAGTAAACGTGGATTCCAGACTGAATTGTGACTCTTTGCTGGACTGCATAAACATCTACAGTGGAAAACAGGATAATATATGAAGTATATTAGAGATTCGTATTTTAAACCTTAAAGGAACAGCATTGTAAAAAATCCAAATTTCCAGAAGAACCCCATACGTGATTGATCATCCAAAACCTGTTTGGAGTCCAATTTTTTCTTCTTTAGCTCAGAACTGGAGCTTCAAAACTAACAAAAAATGTTTTTTACAAAAATGTAGTCAACAGTCAGCCACATCTTTTCTGTAAAAACTGCTGTTGTAGAAACTCTGATGTAGAATCAGCCCTGTTGTTGTCTGAAATTATGGCCTCTAGTTCAGTTCAGAGAGGATTTAGGTGCTATATCCACTGAAATTATTTGGGTGACTACTGACTTCTAGTATTACATTTACACTATATTTATAGCATTTGGCAGACTCCCTTATGCAGAGTAACTTACAATCATTAGTTACAGGGGCAGTCTTACAGTCATTGGTTACAAGGACAGTCTTACCCTCATTAGTTACAGGGACAGTCTTACAGTCATTAGTTACAGGAACAGTCTTACAGTCATTAGTCACAGGAACAGTGTTACAGTCATTAGTTACAGGGACAGTCTTACAGTCATTAGTTACAAGGACAGTGTTACAGTCATTAGTTACAGGGACAGTCTTACAGTCATTAGTTACAAGGACAGTGTTACAGTCATTAGTTACAGGGACAGTCTTACAGTCATTAGTTACAAGGACAGTGTTACAGTCATTAGTTAC